>OZ024916.1:55952513-55997513 GCA_964017125.1 Flabesymbios commensalis | reverse complement strand
GTTCATCGCATAATCATGATAATTCAATCAAATGTCCAACTTTCATAAATAAACATATGTTAGCTGGAAATTGCGTTAGAAATTCCAGCTTGAATGAATGAAAAATGGAAGAAAACAATTCAGTACCACAAGGTTTCTTATCATGTTTATAGATATGTTCCTTGCAGGTAAATAGTCAATGTGGAATATAAGATCAATTGAAGGGGATGGAAACTCGGTGCCGCGCGTACTTTGATAAACACGTCTGATACCGAGGTCAGAAAGGGAGGCGGTTCGTTATCTGTATTACTATTCGTATCATAAATATTTAAAAAATCCGAGTAAATCCTACACGCACACACCTTTTTGAAAAATGATTGGGTTTCGGAATTTTCAGGACTGTAAAGTAAATCAATTGTCGTAGGTATAATCAGATAATTTACGAGAATTATATTAGTATTTTTTCAAATATTGTCCCAGATGTTATTTTAAAGTATATCAGTGTATATAATGGTTGAATTATAACGTAATTTATGCATAATCGTACAATGAATATAATTGCATATATCAAACACTAATTTTTAAACACAGTATGAAACATAACTTACCTTTGAAAACTGTTCAATTGTGAGGAGCAAGCAATCCACAAATCTAAGTTTTTGTCTCTATACTTCTATAGAACCATCGCTCTTGCGTTTTCTCTACACAAAGCATGACATATTTTCCAGGCTAGTGCAGTCCGTCTATGAAGAACAATTGTTGTTTGGATGGCATAGTTTTTAAATCCAGCTATTAATAACTGTCCGTGTATTTAGCATGTTTATTGAATCTATACCTTTCCGTCATTTATCATTATCCCAGACTCAATGTAAACACGCTGAGCGTGCCTAAGGGCATTTTGTGCAGTCAAGGGAAAAAATAAAATTTGAGGAATTCAAAATCAGAGGCGGAGGTCGCACAGTTCAAAGAGGTGTGGTGAGTAAACGATAATGTTCTTATCGTGATGTTATCGTTCAAACACATCAGATGTGGCTGGAATCTCCCTGACGGTCATCCTATACCCTGTAGGGCAGGGCACGCCGGATCTAACCTGTAGCGGCCACCCGTTACTGTGTTTATTTTAGAGATCACGCCTTCCGTGAAATAGCAAGAGTCCACCTCGTGGGAGGCCCTGTCTACCTCACGTGTGACTCCCCAGCCTTCAAGCTACCTCACAACAATTAGCTACCTGAGACTGAGGCCAGATAGGTCTGCTTCCAGTGAAACTCTACTAAACCAGCACACCTGTTCCCCGCCTCATCACGCTGCCCCGTGTGACATCACCAGTGGCAGGGCACACATTTTATTTGCCTGACAAAGCGCACGTGTCTACAACATTAAACCTGCAAGTCATTCAAACCGGCGCCGATCTGTTAGCACGGTTGGCTAGTCCTACTCGGTTTATCTCTGCAGCACGCGCCCCGAAAAAACCCACACCTCCGGTTGTCATTCAAGGGGCTGACGGGAAGGCAAAGTTTCATTGAGAGTTGTAATCACAGACTATTCCTGGTCACGGCATGAGTAAATGGCAAGCCACTGCTCATCAGGTTATACCAGGTGCTGCAACCAAGTGCAAGCATGCAACAGCATTGGGTGTACCGATATTTACACAAATTGCAGCCAAACAAATTAGTTAGACTGTGTTGTTGGAGATTTAGTTTGTGTCTATGAGCTTTGTTTGACCTCTGCACTCCAGCACAGCGTCAGACAAACCACAGTGGGCCCTCAACTCGCCCTGCAGTCACAACAAGTAGAACGAGGGTCGTCCAAACTGTCAAGGAGCTGCCAAACCCGGCAATTTATACCGCGGCACCCTGCCCATCTCCCTTATCCATCACATGGATTCCAGGATCCACACACCCAGGGGATCGAGCATTACCAATTCTCTATCCAATGTAGACACAGTCAGATGCAGACACGGTTGTATCTTAGCGCCTGGTTTGCCAGAGAGACTGCTGGCGCCCTCCCCGGGGGAGTGAAGAAACTCTCCGGCAAAAAGCCATTCATCATCGGTAGAGGGCGTGGTCTCTCTGCTCAGCTATCCCCGCCTACCGGCCTGGCTGTCTCCCTCAGGGTACGTGCGTTTTACAAGCCAGGGTGCAAACATGGGGCCTATTATATAATCATATTACTAGTCTTGTCTAGAACAGTATATGTTCCCTCGAACATAATGACTAGCTAATTCACAATGACGTATAACATACATGCTACAGCTCTGTACTAATATAAGACGTACAACAAACAATAATTAAGTAGTGAGATTTTGTGACAGGCAGCTCGCAATGCAATCATGCACTATATACCCACAAAGTCATGTAGGCCCGCAATAAAAAGGAGATCCTATCGATTAAAATATCAACACTTCCCACAATACGCGAAAGAAAGAGATATTATCAGTGATACATTTGGTTGCTCAGAGAAAAGCTTATACTTCACTAACAGGTAGCTTGTTTAAGCGGAATCCTGTTAACAATTTGCGTGATATCGCCTCAGTGCTGATTTATTGTAGGATTAGCGTCGCAGAGCTATGTCATTGTTCAACTAGCTAATTTGTTTAAATGACACTTCAAGATGTTGCTACGCAAATTAACTTTAAGGAATATCTACAAGATTTGATTGATATGAAGCTCGGTTGCTATCCGTGTTTTTGTCACAGCTTATATGTACCAGTCCATATTGAAAATATGGCGTTATCAAGTTCTAATTTTCACTCGCGCTCGCCTGAGAGTCGCCGGGTGCGAGTGAACATTATAACTTAATCAGTAGAGGGCTGGTGGGCAGGATATTACCCTCTGCACACCGTGTATCACACTGTCTTCTGTATTGTTCTTTTTCAACGCAGGATGACTGATTAATTCCAGTTGAATGGACATATGGGATGATTAGAGTGCTGGGCGGGTTTCAACAGACGGGAGCGTTACGCCCAGGCCATAGGATCAGGGGAGGTGGGGTAGCGCGTGCAGGGTGAGGGTAGAGAGGGGCAAGTCGGAGTAGGGGGATCTATCATGGGGTGGAACTATTACTTAATGATGGATGTGACCGCTGCGTGACGCCACACCACATGCCTGTCTACCAAACCACATTCATTATTGTTCACATTTCGTAGATCCTCCTTGGCAAAACGAATGATGCAGAAAAATAGTGAATACACTCTTTGCACGAGTTTGCGCGTGAACATTCGTCTGAACAAAACAGTTCAGCATTGGTCACTGTGTGGCGTGTTGGTATTGAAAAGTTGTCATTGAAGATAAGTTTGAACCTTGTAGAATTACTTTGATTGATTTTTTTAAAATAAAAATAAATAGGAGGCGTTATTCTGTCAACGTTGTTTTATCACATTTAAACTCCTAGATTGTGTCTCCCTGCCGCGACACACCACTTCAAGCGGGTAAAAATACTCACATGTGTAGAATTCGAGTCAAAGTATTCTGGAAATCCATCAAATGTGAAGATCATTTCTCCTTCATATTTTCTTGTTTGAATCCCAATTAAAAAAAAGCTGAAAAACGTCTATAAACGTGACTTGCACTTACAGTGCGGGGATCGATTTTAGTCGTCAGAATCTGACGTCTGTGGACGTCAGATTCTGACGACTAAAGTCGATACCCGCACTCCAAGTGTTAAAATATTACTAACCGTAGACCCATAACTTAGGTATTTAAATGAATCAGAAAGAGCTGACTAAGACGTTTATGACGATTTTAAATTGAATAAAATCATTTGATCTCCAAAGTTTATACACTCAGTATAATGAAATGAATCGGGCTTTAGGCCACCTTTGTGCACATATAGGCTAAACTGGGCCAGGAGAACCTCCTGATGATGGTGAGATGATTGAGATGACACTGTCCTCCAGACACAGTATTCGAAATTCGAGCCCTGGCGGTCTGAGGCCGAGCACGCTACCTCTCGGTCGCGGAGGCTCCCCACAATACTAACTTTCACACGTGGATGGGGAAGAAGCATTTTTGTGTATTTCAAACCGCCGAGACCGGGAACCGAGCCCCGAACGTGAAAGGCAACGGTGCTAACCACTACTTTAGGGCCCCCGCCCCACTCAGTATAGGGACAATCATTTTCTTTATTTTTCTTGTTGGAGTTGGATAAACAATCGATATCTTAGTTAATTATATATCTAGCAGGCGTGTATTGGTGTTTTAGAAAAAACAAATAAGTATTTTCAATTATTTTTTGAAGATTTATATAAGAAGCCCCAGTGTATCAATCCCCTGGAGTATCACAATGTATAAGCCTGGCGGCTTGCCATACGTCTTCCCCGGGGTGTCTGGTAGACATGGTGGGGTTCGTAACCTTGCACCTCACACGCCTGGGGGCCCGTTTTCGCCCTGAGGTGAAGGTGGCCTCTGGCACGTGAATTCACTGGCACCCACCGAGCTGAGCAATCCACTCTTGAAGTCTCAAAACAAAATAATAACTTTCACACATATTGCTGCATTTAATTATTTTATTTTGATATTGAGAGGAGTTTTAATTAGATATATAAAAAAAGTAATTATTTATTAAAGGATAAACATATAAAGCAATGCTGGAGAGAGAGACCACAGTCACTTGTAAATAAAACTAATTATTAAAACAAGTTTGCAATCCAGCTTTATGTTTATCATACCCTACATCATTTTACACAAATACTTGAAACTTTGAGTTTTAACCATGATAAGTTCAGGTCTGAAAAGCTGTACATCATGGAGCAGACATTCTCCAGACATCCTAGTGGTTCTGTAGATTTTACAGATAATTAAATCTGACGATAAGTTACGTGGCAAATGACTACGCAGCATATACGATACATTGATCCAATGCTGGGTGAATGTTGGCCCGCCGTCTCCGACGTCGGCCCAACATTCAACCAGCAATGGTTCAATGGGTCGTGTTTCCGGGTCTGTCGTGAAACCATGAAGACACGCGCCGTCTGGTGAGTCCAACTGCGATAAACACGTCAAGGTAAAGGTCACACACCAGGGGTCGCATTTCCTAGTTACGTGCCGGTTGAAGATGCTTGATGGAGAAGTCGAGCACCCCAGGCGAACTTTGCCCTCAGTGATCGCATGCCCACTGATTATGTGTAGTTAAAAGTTTGTGCAAGGACTAAATAAAAAGGGAGAACTACATTACACGGTGGCAAATTTAGAGGACACTATATGTGTAAATTGATTTAAAGTGATTCATTTTTTAAAACTAATTAAATTTTGTTAGGGGTCCTTACCCCAGCATACACAATAATATTTGCCCAACTGTCAATTAGATGTTGGGCCAACGTCGTAGATGGTGAGCCAACACCATTTAACGAATTGTGCTTGCTGTGCCGTTGTGATATAATATCACAATTGGTTAGATATATCCGACAAAGGCCTACATTGCACAGTCATTTCAGAAGATACAATTTTCTGTTAAAGACATTAAATTATTATCAATAGTTTTGTGCAGAAATGTCACTTACGAATTAATTGAATGCTTGTAAAAAATAAATTATGTTTCGACTATGGCTAGGTTTACGGAACAGACTCATGCACTGGCTTGTTTTAGCCATGGTTGCCTTGAAGTAGAAAGTTGCAGATGTACCAATATTCAATGAATTACAACTGTTATTGTTAAAATATTTTACCGATGGGAAATAACAGTTGACGTCGTCCGGGTAATATAGTCAATTATATGTTTCAAGCGCTTGACAAATTGCAATATAATTTCTTTTGACATAATACAATTTTGTGATAAGTCTGAAATCAACATATACCAATAAGAGTTTGCCAAGCCAGGTTGATTATAACTACAAGAAAAAGGAAATTTGATCGCCGCTACTATTATAAATATTTTAGTTAGAATATCTACACTTATATACATGTATATGTTATAAGTCGATATATGCGAAATGTCTCATCAAAACAAGTGACTTGTTCAACAATCTGGAAAATCTAGTAGAAAGTGATATTTGAAGAACAATGGTTCTAATGATCAACCTTTATAAATAGTTCTCAATTATTAACAAAGATATTGATAATAGAAATTCGGTTCCAGTAGAACGTGATATCTGGAAAACAATGGCTCCAACGCACCAAACATTGTAAATAGATCTAAATCATTAAGATTTCTTTTTAATGGCTGAGATCACTCTTTCACAGCCGAGATAATGTTTTCATTGACATAGAGCACTTTTCGGGGATTATGTTATAAAAACAGATCTGCTGTGTCCAACTTATATTTGGACAATATTTGGATGAATCTTTTGCTCGTGTTGAATGAATGAATGGATTAATGGATGAATAAATGAATGAATGGGGTTGCAGGCCACCTGTGTGCACACATAGGCTAAACTAGGACAGCATAACCTCTTGAGGATGGTGAGATGAATAAGATGACACTGCTGTATTAACGTCCTAATTGACCGCCGTCACTGGTCGAGATCAGTTTTCACTTTATTATTAACATTATTCGAATGCACCTTAGATCAGTGCAATACAAAGTCGAATTTTACTGGCCAATATTACTTAAAAAACAATAGGCAAGAGATCACCAGCTGAGATCACCGATATCACAGGTCGCAATTAGTCCCACCTTTACTGACATCCCACTTAACATTTTTATAACATTTATATCACGTCGGCCCAACGTCTTCGACGTTGGTCCAACATTTTATAAATGTTATACAAAATGTTTTCTGTTTACCATGTTTACTGGAATATTGCCTGGACTACCAAACAAGATTTAACTACATTAAAAAACATTAAAAAATGGATACATGTATTTTGTTGATAATACGATTTCTATTTTAAGGTCCTATTATTTTTAATCTGGGGCAGATATCTAAAATATTGCATTGATTTAGATCCGGCTCACCCCGAAAGAGCATGGTCTAGGAAGGTGACTAGGTGTATTTAAGAATATTAGCATGGCGGTCGCCTCCACACTTTCAGGGTAGACGAAAAAACAACAGTTCGCCTCCAGACTATACGTGTGTCGCAGACCTTCTGCCGTAACGTTGATGGACCTACACATGTAGCAGTTTTATGTGATATCTAAGTCAGCCGTTACAAAGGCAATTCATTTTTTATGGTCCCATTGCACAAAAATACATGCATTTTATTCATGACGATTTATTATCGAAATTGATTAAAATATTAAATACCATGTTGTCATTATCATAATAAACTATTTATAATGGTTATGGCTGCATAATACGGCGGACGGTTCCCGACAAGCTAGCGTGCTCAGTGACGTGGCTCACAACTATCGCCACCTGGTGATTGAGCCCATACACCTAGCCTAATAAGCCTTCACTATAACAATAAGGGCGGGGTCCCTATGGTATAGTGGTTAGCACCGCTGCCTTCAATGCTAGAGTTCGGGGTTCGTTTCCCGATCTCAGCGGTTTAATAAAAACGAAAATGTTTCTTCTCCATCCACTCGTAAAACTCAGCATTGGTGGAAGCCTCCATGACCGAGAGGTAGCGTGCTCGGCCTCAGATATCCAGGGTTTGAGTTTCGAATTCTGTGTCCGGAGGGCAGAGTCATCTCACCATCTACAGGGGGTTGTCCGGGCCCAATTTAGCCTGTATGTGCTCAAAAGTGGCCTGAAGCCCGGTTCATTAAACAAAATTCACTATAACAATATGCAATGAATCCTTAGACAGATTCCCTGCTGTATAAAAAATATCTTTTTGGAAAATATAAGTTTTTTGAGCTGTATGGCTTACTATTTATTTATTTTCAGTTTAAAACATGCAAAAAAGCGTACAATCATTACTGTTCATTAAATGGAACAGGTCCGGACGACCTCCACGCGGCTTGTCAACCATATATAACTGAATTAAAATTGTGTAGTGAAATAACTATAATTAAGGTTCAACATTTACAGATATTGGTATTGTTATGCAAGACAGCGTAAGATTTAGTGTAGGTTAAAATTATGAATTTTTAGTGTACATGTTATTTGATAATATACACAGTAGGTGATATTTTTTGTGATATATACACATAAAATTAAGATAACTGACAATTGTCTGTCATTAGTTTGCCGCACTAAAACCAGAGATAAAATAGCTACAAGGTGTTCTACACCATGTAGCGAAAAGCGTATTAGCTCTCCTGACTAAATGTGCAAAAATCCTGCTTTGACACCCGAACTTCGACCTTAAGTAAAACAATTGTGATATATGGTACTACTTTTCTATCAATGCTAGGTTACGCATGGGTTTGGGCTAAGTTTGGATTGAGACACTGATCATGATTGTAGATGACATAAATGTACTGCAATAGCAAACACTGGCGACATGTGAAAATCAAACACTGACTGAATGACTATAGTTATTTTAGCCTCCACGTGAACATCGGCGTCGGTGAACTGGTTAATGCTAAATAAGGTACACATGTGCAGCAAATAATATGCGGAGTTTAGTACATGTCAACAACTAAACACTTAAAATTTAACCTGAACATGTTTGGATGGGAAGCGTCTAGGCTAAGTATGTTCAAACAAAGGGCATGTTTAAATTTAGAACATGTCAATATCTAACCATGTGAAATATAACCTATACATGAAACACATGCAGGTTAAGCATGTTCATCCAAATAACATGTGTTATTACTATACATGCTTCACTCCAACATGTTCAAATTGTTTTTACAACGCGTCGTGGCTAAACTTGCTGAGACTGAGAAAATGGTTAATGCCACACATGTTTTAAATTAAACATGTATAAATGTTCTGGGGCTCAGCTGTTGAAATGCTATACATGTATGATATAGCCGCGTACTTTACATGGGGGCATATTAAGAGTGTGGAAAAGTGCTTACATTCTAAACACTGCTTTACAGTGTAACGGTCTATTCAGAATGTAATGGGTTGTTGCTGTTTGTCTTTGCAGATAAAAATCACTAAATGTTAGTTCGAACCTATAGTTCTATATTATCAAGCCTATACGGCGATCACCCAGCAATAAACTAGCGCTACGTATTTACTACGCTAAACCAACAATGGCTTAACGTCCTGTATCCAATTGGAAGGTGATGGAATTAGGAGTAAGCAATAATTTAAGCAGGCTAAATAAGAACCAAGGTAATACATTTGTGAACAAAAATAATTATTCTCCCCCGACTTCTCTGAATTTCTATGTGTCACTTAATAAAATACTAACAAATTCAGAGAACTATAACAATGAGAATATACAAAATTTAGAGTGTGACCTAATCATACCGTCGCCATACTTTATTGACGAAACATTAATCAACACTGTAAAAAACAAAACACAAAAGTTTTCAATTTACAGTTAGATCCAATACGGTTAAAATGTAATATCTATGAC
Source organism: Flabesymbios commensalis (assembly GCA_964017125.1). Taxonomy (NCBI): domain Eukaryota; kingdom Metazoa; phylum Annelida; class Polychaeta; order Terebellida; family Flabelligeridae; genus Flabesymbios; species Flabesymbios commensalis. The sequence continues at coordinate 55,988,178 of OZ024916.1, read as the reverse complement.
AAAATGGTGTAGAATTCAGTGCCATCTGTGTACAATAAACTTGGTTATCAGACGATAGTGACACTTCTCTCATACAAATAGATGGTTATCAATTAATATGACAAGGCAAAAAATGCTCTTCACACGAAGGTTTTGCTATATTTTTAAACAACATTTTTAACCTCAACCTCTCAAGAAATCACGTAAATTCTACTCCATGGGAAGCTCAATTAATAGAAATACCAATATATCGAAGGGGCAAAAGAACGCTTGTGCTAGGTAATGTATATAGACCACATAGAGATATGATTTTAAACTATGAGACTTTCATTGATGAATTCACTCCCATTCAATGAGATTCCAAAATAGTCAATGTGAAGCAATGTGCTACATAGCAGGGGATTATAATATAGACCTGCTAAAAGTAAAACAAAAAACAATAATTAACCAATATCCAGATACACTAATTTCACTTAGCTGCTTTTCCAAAATAACATTGCCTACCAGACTATCAAATAAACATAAGCAACATAATCAACTGAATTTAAACCAGCATTCTAACCCGAACGAAAAGTTGCAAATATATACGATGTAATTGAAAAATCAAGGCCAACAAAACCAATCAAATACGATTAGCAAAAACATAAGAAATGTAAGTGGATTACGCAAGGAATTCTTAACTCAATTGCATATAGAAATGAAATGACAACTGAAAGACACCCTCAAAGTTTCGACATCCTATACCTGTCTTTGCATAAATTAACGTACTTACAATAAAATATTAAACAATTACCAGCAGTGTTTTGAAAATGCAAAAAAACGACATGAAAATACAATGGTCTACAATTAAGGAAATACTACACAAGCAAACTAACAAAACAACATTTCCGGAGCACTTTGTCATTGACAGTAAGTAAATAACTGATCAAAAAGCCATTTCAAACGCGTTTAACAACTATTTAGTCAATTGATGCGATGAATGATGTACAGATGATGATATGAGGATCGGGGTGATAGGGCATGGTGGGTTATTGAGAGCGCTTTCCTTCGCCCAATAAGTGGTTCTGTGCATGCCTAGGGGATTTACCCCCAGACATGCCCAGACGGCCGGAGACTTGGGTTTTGCTATGCAATTTAATGCTGAAACTACGTGGCATTTTGCACAGCTCCGCTATCCTCGGGTCGGATAGTCCCCAGCGTAACAATAGCTAAAGGTTAATAACTAATAATACATACATGTTTGATAAAGCAACATGTATGCATATTGACATAATTTAACATTTTGTTGTTTACACAACGGTCATACACTGTAATATGTCTGGATGTATTGCATCTACATGTTTTATTGTATTCTGGTGTCTTAAGTAGTTATATTTGTGTGGCAAGAATTACGGTGTCCAACCCGATAGCTCGCTCTTTATACATGAACATTATTTCCTTTCTCATTGGAATAGTCTGCAATCGTTTTATGATTAAGTCTGAGTCGGGCTTACTCAAGTTATGCATTCGAATACAAAGCTTAGATTCATGTGATTGATACATTCTGGACTGTGGTAGAAACCAAAGGTGGAAAGCGGCAGCTAGTTCTGAAGTGATTGCACCATGAAGACCTATGTACATAAGAGCAAGGTTGGGAGGCGCCTGAGGTATGAACACACAGCTTGCCAGGGCTGTGGTTTCTCCTTTAGGTGCAGCATACAGGTGATTCTCTTGGAATAGTACGTGCTCGTTACAGTTTTCCACAGAAGGTATCAATCACTCCAAACCGACCATGATGCTATTGTGAGGAAATAACTTTCTTGACAAGCTGTTATCTCTCATCAGGTGAATGACGTCATCTTGGGATAGACCACGGATTGCCGGATATCTCGTCTGGTCATAAGGTAGGCTTCTCTCACAGTAATGTTCCACGTCTTCCATTTTCACTCCGTCAGCCAGGGTTATTCTATCCTGTAATGTAGAAATAAAGGTCAGTCCAACAAAGGTCAAGAAACCAGGGAGGACGTTGAAGCGGTCTTGATTTAATGTTGGGTCAGCGTCGGAGATGGTGGGCCAACATTAAATCAACATTGGTTTTACTTTTTAAACTCTATTGCAAGCTGAGAGGGAATTTTACAAGCATTACTCATGCAAACACGACACATTAGTTATCTTGTGCTGTTGGGCCAACAAAAAACAACACGAGGAAAACGATACATTGATAGCTTGATATTTTGATATTACTACAATAACTCATGAGGTTATGCTGAATACAATTAATTGATGCAAAAAGATACAAACTGCCGAAATTATCTAATTTATCTTCAAAAACGTAACCATAATAAATGATCACAAATAACAAATACATCTGAAAATATGTTAACATGTCCATTATGGTACAGCAGTCATACTTATTTTCCAGACCAAAAACGTGGCCATTAGAACATGACACATGACAACTTGAAATAATTAGAATACTTATTCAAATTGTACAAGTAAAGTTAAAAAATGAACATTAAATAACCAGTGTTAAAGATATCGTCGGTAGTGTATGCTGCCTCCTGTGTGTGTTCAAAAAATATTCGGTTGTGTAGGTGTGCAGACGTGTACGCTCTAAATCCGTGCGCAGTTTAAATATGTGAGCTCTTGCATACGCCAATAAAGCGGCATATATTCCCTGATATCTGAAGTCAGGAGCAGTTCTTGCACTCCCAATATGTGCACAGCGTCCATTGTCATGTACAAACAACATCACAAAGGAAATCTGCAAGAAATAAATACACAACTAGTAAAGTATACCCTGCTTTGACATGACAAAGATAACATATTTTGGTAGTAGAAGCACCTTGCGGCGGCCTCGCTCTCAAATGGCTCTCGAATGGATATCATGGAGATACTTGTATAACGTACGGTATTACTCGGTCGTTTGTCCAGCGTGATTGCTGTCAAAATTATATATATATATATCATTATCTGTTACACAACATAAAGTTAAATTATGACGAACAAACGCTATTATTTTGGGGCAGAAATAAGTATTAATCCACTAATCATAGTAACAGCTCTCCCATTGTACTGATTTATTTGTATATTATACTATAATACCGGTACTTAGAATAAGTGAAAGAAACACAGACAAATATAGGTAATGGTGATGCGCTTTGAAACCTAAATATATATATAATTATGACAGGGATGGTATGTTGATGCCAACGGCGGAAATCCCCTTGATGGCACCATGTGTGATATCCATATATTTTGATATTTTCTGACATTATATATTGAAAACGATGCATGCCGCCCAGCGGACGAGGCGGCCAGGGACAAGACAATATCTTTATTGCATTGAACAATCAGCTATTACAAATCAACATCAGCTATATTACAGGTCCCCAGAGACAAGCCCCATTCACACAAGGCGAATCTATTAGAATTTATAAGAGATAAACCATTCACCAGATGGCTCTGCTGAACAACCGACTACATAATGTCAGAGCAGTGAAAAAGTGGATTAAAGGCCAATAAAAAATATGTGATAATTATATGCATTTCATTATAAATATATTGCACAGTATTTCACTTAAATCAACCACATATTCCATAGAATGGGATTCAACGATTTTGGGATATTATAAATGCATACCAGGTAGACATGGTAGAGGCCTACATACATACGAGATATTTATAATGAACCTTTCTCAATTTCACTATATGATAAAGAACCTCCAGGAACCTTTTGTGCCAAGAGTGTAGATGTGGAATACGTAAATATAAATAAAGCAACAGTTTTCGTCTGAATTTCAAACAAACTAGAAAATCAGTTCCGAACTCCGATGCCCGGCTTTAGTCTGCTTGAGTGCTATAGACAAAAAAATCAGTGTATCGGTCTTCCTCGTGGTGCAGAATCCTAAATGTCTTCGACGTGTATTACTTCCACCCCCATTGCCGGTGCTGGCCAAAATTCATTCAATACTTGCCTACGATGTACCTGATACTACCCACCAAATTCCGGTTCAATATTGGGTCAGTGTTGCAGCCCATTGCTGGTTCAATGTTGTATACTTTGTGCAAACACGTGTCATCCAGCCAATACTGTTTCAATGTTGACCCACACTCTTCGACGCTGGCCCGTCATTGAAACAGCATTGGGTGATTGTACCGTCTTTTCTGACTGCTGAATTATGCTGATAACCTTTCAAATCCCGGCGTCAGAAACACCAGATAACACGATACATTGGCCCAATGCTGAGGCAATGCTGGGTCAACGTCTGCGACGCTGGGCCAACATTATTCCAACGAAAACCCTTTAAGCTCTTAACCACAAATATAACCGTGAATAATATTATTTCTGAACACTCGTTAAAGACAAAAGTACTTAACCTGAGGACCTGAAACGTTATATTCGATATGTTCATAAGGACTGTTGTACAGAAATGGCAACCGTTTCCCACACACAGCACTCCTCTTTCCCCTAAATAGAACACAAACTGAGACAAAATAAACTTAATAGTACCGGCTTCCGGTCGGTCCTAAAAATCCTGATGATAGAGGATAGATATTTATTGATGATTGTATAGGTTGGCAATGGACAATATATGTCATCGCAAAAGTACAACGCCACATTTAATATTACCATGTATTAGTAAAACACATCTGCAATGCACACAGTATAGTACCCAAATATGTTTGGACTTGACTATGTTGTTTTCAACGTAGTCAAATCTATATCAGTATTATATTACGTTTATCATTAATTTAAGTATTTTTACCTCGTGTATTCATTCGAATGATTAATAGCAAATATAGCACAGAGAAATTCAGCAGGTAAAAATGGTAGGTGGCAAACTACTTACTACTCTGATTAAGTTCTGCCACAAACAGGTATCTCAAAGGATGTATCAGGTATTTGTGGTACATGGCTTTTAAATAATCTTTACCAGGACAGATGTCTTTACTGAACTCGATGATTGGCTGATAATCGTCAGCTGTGGCTTTTCTCAACATCACTCCAGCAGGAATCTCTGGCAAGTCTTTATTCATCATACTTCTGTACAAAGTCTTGTATTCCTGCGGAAATTGCATGATGATTTACCTCGTTGGGAGCTGTCACACGACTGCTAGTTAGCAATAGCTGGACTCATTGACAATTAATACGGGAATTATGCGGGCATACACATACATATATATGCACATTCAATGAACCAATGGATAATATAAAATTTGTAAAGAATTTAATATATTCAGTCGATCTTTAATTTCAAAACTGTTGCTAATTTATTAAAGAAGCTAATTAAGTAATTATTAATAATGCTTATGTTGAATACTACATAGTTATTTTATGTAATTTAAACTCTGGACTGTTAATTATATGACACATAATATGCACCCGCCTGGTATACATTTACTGGAGAAATAGAAATCATCTTGTTTGGCAGTCGGGCTTCAATGATTCCACCATTGTCGTACAAATGACAGGTCTTTGGCATCAATCGTCCGAAAACAGCTACAGATACAGAAAACTCAGCACATAAACAGACACATATGGCTACAAATACAGCTACTTCCCCCGAACAATCACAGATTGGAATTCACTGCCACCCAGTCTGTGTGCGACTCCAACGGCACAGGCCTTCAAGGAAGGCCTAGCCCGCCATCTCTTCCCCAGCCTGTAATTCACATGTGAACCCCACTGTATATAAACACTGAGGCACTCCTATCCACTGTAAATACATTTCTGCACTTCACTGCAAATGTCAGTTCTTATTTTCACGAGGTCACGTGTGATCATAATGCCATTAGTCGCCGATTAATACAATATCATAAAATCTGCATTATTCATGGCTCATCGTTCTATTCATTCCAGCATATTTCGTTTGTCTCGTCCAATGGTATTTGGAATCGAGATGAAATATAAGATATCCCCTCATACAGTGTGATCATTTGTATATGTTTTGTAGACTTGAAGATTTTCCATAGTGGATCATTAAATTTAGCACAATATATTGACTGCAAAGGGCTATGCCACCTTGTCTGCTGTGTGTATTATATATATTTTACGATTTTGTCTGTATTGGAGAGCTGCTTGGCTAGAATAAAATTGCTGATCATATTGATGTGTACATGACATGATTAATCAACGATTGAAAAACACAAAATGTTGAGTTCTACGCACAATATTTGTCACACTTTCGTTGTATGCCATTGTCCACACTGCTTATTTCGAGTTATATATTACATGTCATTGTGACATTGTGTTACATGACATGTTGCATTAAATTGACATCAAACTTTGTATTGTTTAGTGGGTCTTTCTGAGTAAGAAAAATGATGGTACTACAGATTAAAGGGACTGGCCCACGCTAAAATCATCAAAAAATCGGTGATTTTATTTCGGGTTCTTAATATGACCATATGATGTAAGCATGTACATAGACTAGAACTGCAAATTTTTATAATTTTGGTGCTGCGCATTCATCAGTTAGACTAGATATAGAGACGAAATTCTCGCATTTCCTATTTTTGACATGGTTGTCAATAATTAGAAATCAGGAATTTCGTCTCTATATCTAGCCTAACTGGTGAATGCGCAGCTCAAAAATTATAAAAATTTGCAGTTCTAGTCTATGTACATGCTTACATCATATGGTCATATTAAGAACCCGAAATAAAATCACCGATTTTTTGGTGATTTTAGCGTGGGCCAGTCCCTTTAACATAATGTGAAAACATGGAGACATATACCCTTGCACTAAATTAAAAATGTGATTTACCCGTTTTTTAACAGTGTTTAAAGCTACTAAAACACGACTGCTGACAAATTACATATACATAGTCCGAAATGTTTAGCCAAAGGATGAGCTGATACTGACGATACATATAACCGGCAACACATATTCATACAACAAATACCAAAAATAATAGGCTTGAAGCCTTACATGAAAATATTTGTATTTAGCATGGGCTAAAATCTGATTTTTTTCCCGGAATGTTTGTGTATAATTTGTTATCGCCTTGTTTTCAGCTTATTTGTGTGTGCTGAATTCGCATCTGTCGGATGACATTCTATATTTGGTGATTTCCATCTTCAAATTAGCAAAACACAAAATGGCAGCCGAAATGTGAAGAAACCCCCGTATTTTCTATGTTTTTTTCGCACAAGAAAGCACAATTTATGATTTCTGCAAGGTTTTTATTATATATTGTTTTTCTAGTGTCTTTGGAAAGAAATACGCTTTATTTGACATTTAAATATAATATTTCCGTCGTTTTTATATATTTACTGTTACTATAAGTATACCGCTAAAAAAAGGTGACGATAGTATGATTTATTTGTGTTAACATAGTGGACCAGAAATATAAGTTACTGACGAATAAAGTTGAATGAAAAAATCAAAAATGGCCGCGAAATTCACCTTCATAAGAAACAAAATGACTATCAAAATGTAAATACAACATCTTTTTATTATTTGTACCTCCAAATTGTTCAATTTTTTAAATTTTGTATGACTTGAGGCCCTAAAAAACATTTCTGGTGTTTTTTCTTCATCGTTTGACCTATAGTTTATCGTAAAATCCAAGATGGACGCCATTTTACATATTTACCATACAAATAATTATCAAACAAACTCATCTTATTCTCCTTGCCTCTCATAACATGGGGTTAGACACTTCAGCAGCTATCATTAATATTCACTCATAATAATATACCCCAAATCAAGGTTTGATAAACAATAAATGATTTAACTGTCAGACTGAAGTGGTATTTTGCGCCTTCGATTATATTTCCATACCAATGTATAAAGCGATAAAGATGATAAATGAAATGTATGCATGACTAAACAGAGGGTTTATTATGGCTGAGACATATAACCATAAGGGTGGGTGGCGGTCATTCTAGAATTCAAGGTGTCAGTCTTGAAGATGGCGGACAGACGTGTGTGTGTTTATTTTGTATGATGCTTTATGTGTTCAAAACATAAAAGAGGTTTTATGTCCTAGATTGCTTTCGATGTCATCTTCATGTCACATTTGTTTTCAGACCGTGGTCGATTCGTGTTTTCATCTTTCCATAATACCTATCTCAAGGATTGTCACAGGATTGTCACATTCCTTATGAAATATCTTATTCAAGATTAAAAAACACCTTTTATCTTGAATGGATGTATTTGTTTTAGACATAGTTTGTTGTATAAAAGATTAAATAACGGAAACCAAATCTTTAATATTTTACTAGATTTGTTATGTATTGCTTATCACAGAATTAGAACAGTGGAATGCTAACATCGCTATCGCACAAGTGAACTTGAGTCCATTGGCCGATCACAAACCTGGGTATTGGTTATTTCCGGTTTGAAGTTTTCATCAGTCATGACAGTAAACAAGTCCTACGGTTTAATGGAACTCATTAGTATCCTTGAGTACATAGGGGCCTACATTTCAAGACCAATACACTTTTTTATCAAATATACGGATACTAGGCCTGGTTTCTTACTATTTATGTTCAAACATCAGTGTCTGTACCACGGTGAGATGAAGTTTATCGTTTAACGTTGATGAATGTTCCAGAACATTCATCAACGTTCATCAATGGCTCATCAAGACAATTATGAACTATGTTCGAACTGTTCATCAATAACATTTCATGACAAATCATGGACATTACTGAACACTCCATGAATAAATGTTGTATATAATTTAGTTCATAAAGTTCATGAAAGTTCATGAGTGTTGATGCAATTATACATTATCCATGTACCAGCTAGCAGGCTTGATGATCACACAAACATCCCGTTGTATCATCCCTGCAGTCGCTTAAGATTGGGCTGAACGAGTGAATACGTTCTAAGGCCTCAGTCATGATTTTGACGGATGCCTATTTTCGTCATCAGGCGCGTCCGTCTGTTCGTCCGTCCGTCCCTTCGTCTGTCCGTCTATCCGTCACTTTTAGCACTATAACTTGTTTCGCGTAAGTGGAATGCACAATAAACTTCACATACAGGTTAATCATGACTAAAGCTTGACTAATTTTACATTTGACCTTTCTGTGACCCCTATGACCTTGACTTTTTTCCTATCGACAAATTTTCCCGCTAACGCGATTCACTCAACATTTTTTTATGTATCGCTCCAAAATTTATACAATATATCCATTTCAATAATAGCTCAAATAAGTTTGTAATTGGGCAAGATTCGTACAGAAACTAGGTCATGGCGGCTAAAATGGCCGATTATCGGCCATTATTTTTGTAATATGCGTAATATCTGGAAAACCGGACCAGATAGTTAGACCATTACTACACAACAAAATGTGCAGTTTTAGTTAGAGATATACCATGAAAAAATTTCAATTTGATCAAATTGAAAATTGCCGACCTGCGGCCATTTCCGATCGACAAATTTCCCCGCTAACGCGATTCACTCAATATTTTTTTATGTATCGCTCGAACATTTATACCATATATCCATTTCACTAATAGCTCAGATAAGTTTAAAATTAGGCAAAATTCGGTTGGAAACTAGATCATTGCGGCCAAAATGGCAGATTATCGGCCATATTTTTGTAATATGCGTAATATCTGGAAAACCAGACCAGATAGCTAGACCAGTAATTACTATTGAACAAAATGTGCAGTTTCAGGTGGGGATATACAATGAGAAAATTCGACTTGATCAAAATCAACTTATTGATTGATTGAAAAAATTATGAGCAGCAGCTAAGATGTATTTGTTTGAGATGGACAGCCATAAATAATTATAAATTACAATAAAACCACAAACGCAACAACATCAAGCAAAACCTTCTTGCCATTTTCATTTTTCAAAAGGCAGATTGATCTTGACAATTAGGTTAAATCTCCAGTGAATTCCACTACAGTGACTACAGTGGCATGTTTAGAATGGACCTCAGAATTGATCATATAAACAATATTTTAAGTGCAAATGTATAACACAAATCAGTGTTATAATTGTTATTGTTAAAATGCTCAAAAAATTGTTACTAATTATGTGCACATACCACTGTGTCTCAGAGGATTAGCCACAGTAACATATATCCAGATGTAATTTTTAAAACACTGCGCCCCGATCTCCTCTATAGAGAAGGACTCGATAGTGAAACCTGCCCGTTGACCTACAGGGCCTACACTTGTCGATACACAACAACTTGTTGACTAGATAGGAAATATGTGTCACATAGTATGTATACCTGTAATGTAAATAAACAAATAATAATAAAAATTATTAGAACACTGTGCCCCGATCTCCCATATATAAACAATTATCTCGTTCACACTAGTGTAACCCTAAAGAGCTTATTAGTATTTTTAATTGTTTGTAATAAATATAGATGTGCGTATTACCTTAACAATGTTAACGTACAGGATGAATGTAATGTGTACCTAACCGCTTCATAATAAGCGTGTGTCTTGTGTTAATGCGCTAAGGTTGTTGTAAAGATACGAATAAAAAACTAATGTTGCTTAATTATTATGCTGGTATCGTGTATTATATACATTTAGGTTTTAACCTGTTACAATAGTAGGCAAAAAATAATCGTAATAGTCTGGGGCTGAGGGTACCTCGACATCAATACTGGGTGGGATTTTATTTTTGAAATGTGTTTTGGGGGTATTAGGGATGAAAATAATATATGTTATTATTATATCATGTTTATTAGCGATCAAGTTGTAATTTCACAAAATATAATTTCTTAGAGCATTTTGGGGTAAATTAAATATGAGATTTATATAAGCCTATTTCAGGTGTCATGAATTCAGAAATATTATTTTCTAAGCTGTATTTTGACCCTCTGCCGGAAGATGAAAATAAAACAACCACTGTTTTGTGCATGTAATCATCAGAAAAAGTAGGCCTACGTGTTTTTTTACAAATAAAAATATAAATACACATAATAGTAATTATTATTACATTTATTGCGTTTGAAATATGGCAAGATGTGTTTTACTAACCCTTCCGTTAGTAAACATTTCATTTATATTAAATAAACATACATTTATAATTCTTTACACGCCACAATAAAATATTGTTTTTAGAATACTCACAATTCACATGTGTGATGGAGTATTATCAATGTACATGTATTATCAAATAAAGCAATTGTATGAACGCTACAAGACCGAGTTTCGCTTCTCAGTGAATGTTTTTAAGCTTTGATATGGATTTTTTTTGGATTTGATGAGTATACGCCTGCAACTGATTTAAATTCCAAAGAAAAAAGGTATGGCATCTTAATACAAACGCATATGTCACTGAAAATTAATACAAACGTTTCCAAGTATTCCTCATTTTTACGCGGAATTTAACATCTTAATCGGAACAGACTCGGCTAGATTAGACTGTAGTTGTGTATGTGTCAATGACTACATCAATTTTATTGAATGATATCCCATATTGAAACATGATGAGGTAAGACTAAATATGGAAAACATCTGAAGGTTAATTAAAATATAATGTAGGCCCTTACATGCATAATGATTTCCTGGTAACATGATGTTTCAAGCATCGCGTAACCTGATGATTTATAACAACAAATTGACTGAGCAACCCTATAAGATCAGCCTCACTTCCAAAATATTAGTAGTGACAGTGAGCATAAGAATGCCGCAAAGCTGTGTGTATGCTGTAAATAAAATCGCAGCAGACTAATTATTTCAATTTCCTCATCATTTGAGGGCTTTGAAAGGATAAAGAATAAGCTTATCTTGAAAACTTCCCTAAGGGTGCACTTTGTCCAAAGACAGAACAGTACACAGAAGGCGCTGAGCAACACCTTATTAAACATATGTAAAACAAAATTCAGGCGAGTGTCTTGAATTCCACAGTTTCCAGGGATAGATATTAAAGCAGGTGCGTCGCTTACCGTAGCTTCAATTATCAATAATATTTACCTAGTAACGACTCCACTCTGCTGCTCACACGGGTGGGCCTGTAGCATGTGCTGAGCGAATCGTGACGATCCACCTACACTAAGGCAAAGGAAATTTAGAAAACTACTGATTGAATTAAATTGTAAGCATAAAATACTGTCTTCATTAGCATTATATTGCTTACATCTAGATGGGCTGATCTCGTTTTAATTATATTTTTAGGCATGGAAATGCTTGTACCAACTAGTGCAAGAGCATGAAGGTTCAACCTGGGATAAAATTGCAGAAAGCTGATTTTTTTCAGGAATGATACCTGTACATCTCCCCAGACGAGTGCCGAAGAGTTCCCAAAAATACCCCTTGTGCATTTTTTTAAATTCAAGATGGCCGCCACCATGTAACACAATTTTCGAAAAAAACAGGGATATACCCCAATTCCTTACTTTTGCAGTTGGAAAAAAATAGGTGTCTCTACTTATGTGTTAAGGCACACAGAGTTCATCCAGATGATCAGAAATAATATCAGTACTTTTCTCACTATCAAAAACCAAGATGGCCGCCATATTGTTCTGAGTATGTTGAGCGATCTCTTAAAAAAAACCACGAAAATAGTAGGTAACTGTTTTGTTGTTGAACCTAAAATGTATTGTTTGGCCAAACCCATGGAATCTAGCACTTGTTTAGAATACCAATATTTTATTATATTGAATTTATCAACATAAATCCCACATAGTAATTAATTCTATGTAGCACCATGTAACGCCATTTTTCGAAAAAAAACCCAGCGGTATACCCCAATTCCTCACTTTTGCAGTTAAAATAATGATTTTGGTGTCTCTACCTATGTTTTAAAGTACAAGGAGGTTATCCAGATGATCAGAAATAATATCAGTACTTTTCCTAATACCACAAATCCAAGATGGCCGCCATTTTATTTTGTTAAGCGATCTCTTAAAAAAACGAAAATATGCGATAACTATCTCGTTGTTGAAACTAAAATGTATTTTTCAGCCGAACCCATGGAGTCTAGAGCTTATTTGGATAACCAATATTTTATTACATTGAGTTTATCAGCATAAATCCCACATGGTACTTAATTCTACCATGGCGGGCGATGCTTTTTGGAGTGTTTTCGAAATGCTTTTAAACTAGAAATATAGATTGAGATTTGTCAAGTTAACAAATTAATCTCTGTTAAATAATTATTTTGAAAAACCCCATCGAATTCAAAAGATACTGTTATTTTTTAAAAATTCGAAGCAGGGATTGAGCCAGCATAACCTGCTTCAAATAAATGAAACGGTTAATGTAAACATATAAGATGTAGGCTTTGTGTGTCGATTTTAATATAATACACATAAATAAAACACATCGCACATAGTAATAATCACATCTCTAAGTTATGGTGATAAGTGTCACATTATTTTATTTATTGGAAAATGAACATGATTAGACAGATCGAAATCTCAGTCGTATTGTATTTCTGTCAGCGCTGTCAGTAGGTCGGCTTCGGCTGCGTTTCAATCATCCGAACTGTCACAGTTTCTACATGTTTGGCCAATACAAATAGAGCACATCGTTGTACAATATAATCTAGCTTTGCTAGATTTGCCCTCTATGAACAAGCCACTCTGCACCTGCAACTCACTATTTTTAGAACAACTCTTTCTGGAGCGACTGCTCTTTCACTTTAAGTTGGTGGCAAACGACCATGAGATTAATTCCGTTCCCAGTCTGTAGCTTCCACACCGTCCCTCCTGTACAGCAAAATATTCTCTGTATCATAATGGAGATTATCCCAGAAAATACGAGACATTCATCCAATGCTGTTTCAATATTGGCTGACCGTCTTCGACGCTGGCCCAAAAATTAATCATAATTGGATTAATGCCACGTGTTGGATGGGTAGTAGGTGACGTTGAAGGGAGGCTTTCTAGCAAAAATCAATTAGAAGATAAGGACTTGCGCGTTACATGTACATGTACATCGTCCAACAACAATGCTCTTTCAAATACTTACTTTTGTCCATAATCTGCCAATATTGTCAATATATTTAATATCATGGAATAGGCATTTGAATATTAAGATATTATATTTTTAACATTAGGATATACATATTTCGTAATAAAGTTATGGCATTGTATGTATGGTATCGTAATTAGATTATTTTAAATCAGAATATCAGAATATGACATTAAATTATTTGATGTAACAGTTTATCGTCAGGCTATGATATTTTTATGTCAGGATAATATCAGGATATGACAATATGAGGATATGACACATTAACGTCATTGTGTGGTATTATAATGTTCAAATATTGCTCTTTAATATAGTAAAATGTCTCTATGATGTCTGGATACAGCTTTATAAAGGCAGGATATGGTGGTTAAGCAACGCGTTATGATATTAAAGTGACAGGATCTTTTTGTGTATTGTCACTATAATATTATAATATCATGATATAAGATATTAACATCACAATATGACAGTGTAAGAGGAAATGAAAGTAAGAGAGGACAAGGACACATGATGTTCAAAGAGCGTGTGTCCTAACCCTATCTTACTTTCCATTTTCTTGACTCTTCCGAAGTGCTTTTGTTGTTGGCAGTTTTGGTGTATTTGATCAATGTAGAGGCCTTCCTGAATTATATTGCGATATTCATGTTGAACTGACATGTGCCATCTTTCTATTGGAATGTTCTATATAATGTCTGTCAATATAATGTTATTGAAATGTTATACCTTGACATGACAATATAATATCCTGACATTAAAATGCCATTTCCAGGCTTTAAAGTGACGTATCCTGACATTCTAAGGTCACATTAAAATATTATAGTGTCATATTCCGTCATTATAATTTCACATTAGAATGCTGCCTTATCTACATTTGATTATGTCATATCGTATCATAAAAAATGGATTATCTTGACATTCAATCTTATTTTGTGATATTAAAGGACAATATTTGGACATAACATTATGATACTATATCATGACGTTAAAGTGTCATATTCGGATATTACAATCCAATATCCTGGCATACAAATGCCCGATCCTGACTTCAAACTGTTACATCCCCTATTTTAATGTAATATTCTGACAAGTCTATTAAACAATATTCTATATTATAATAGCATATCTGTCATTATAATGACACATCATCACATTACAATGCTATTATAGTTATTAACTACATCGAAATAAGACATGTTTATAAGCACTGGAAAGCACTCCTTGTTACTTTTCATATGAAACCAAGATCTTAGATATACCACTACCATTACAGAAAGTTATAGACACTACAGTGCCACATTACTTACTATTTCGGATAGCCGTAAAAACAAGTAAGCGCGACTATACTGTATGTACCAAAATGGCGAAAACTAAAAAAAGCCCCCATGTTGACCTGATCAGCATTCGGATTCACATTCCTGGATAGTATAGATACAAGAGAATACCAGTGGAAGTTATATCCCTTCCAGGTAACACCCCACTAAAAATAAAATATGGACATTTCACCATCTGGTGAAAAGATGGGACTGATTTTAGTGATTCACTACATCGACATAACACATGTTTATAACCACTGGAAAGCCCTCCTTGTTACCTTTTATACCAAGATCTGAGATTTACAACGAGCACGGGGAAAGTTATAGATAAAACAGTGCCACATTACATACTATTCAGAATAGCCGTAAAAACAAGTAAGCGTCACCATACCACATGTACAAAAATGGTGAAAACTAAAAAAAGCCTCCATGTTGACCTGATCAACTTTCGGATTCTCATTCCTGGATAGTATAGGTACAAGAAAATAACAGTGGCAGTTATTTCCCTTCCAGGTGACACCCCACCCCCATGGACGCCTGGTCTATTAGGAGCAGGGCACTTAGCATTATATATTTATGCCACTTAGCACGCATATCTACATCTGCACGTAATAGATATGGTCTTAAGCTGTACAAAATGGTCTCACCGCCCTAAATAAGCAAAACCCAGGGAGGTGTCTAAGGTAATTCATATAAAATCTAACTGGTGGAATAAAAATACAAATGGCCTTATTTGCATTACTATCGTACTTACTCCACTTTCCACTAAAATGTACTTGGCTTATTTTTCCCGAAATTTTAATATTTTTTTCTCAGAGTTTGACTGCAAAGTACCTGTTTTTACGGTGTATTAGGTGCTGTAGCCAGTAGAGGGTACGTTGGGCCACCCTAGGACCCAATGCATTTTGTTTGCCATATTTTTCCCGAATTTTTGGTAATTTTTTCACAGAGTTTGACTGGGGACTTTTTCAGAAATGTGCAAAGGGCAATGAAGTTTGTTTGGCTTATTTCTTCCGATTTTTTTCCCATGACTGGGGACTTTTTGGGAAATGTGTAAAAGCACATTTTTATGGTGGATTAGGTGATGTAGCGACTAGAAGGTTCGTTGGGCCATCCTAGGACCATATGCATTTTGTTTGGCTTATTTTTTCCGAAATTTTAATATTTTTTTCTCAGAGTTTGACTGGCGATTTTTCGATAAATGTGTAAAGGACCTGTTTTTATGGTGTATTTGGTGTTGTAGCGAGGAGTAGAGGGCTCGTTGGGCCACCCTAGGACCCAATGCATTTTGTTTGCCTTATTTTGCCCGAAATTTTGATATTTTTTCTATAGAGTTTGATTAGGGATTTTCGAAAATTGAACCAATTTTCTCAATCTGAATGTTGAATGTTGAACCAACATTAGAAGGTTCGTTGCGCCACCTTAGGACCCAATGTATTTCGTTCGTCTTATTTTTCCGGAAATTTCAATATTTTTTCTCGGTATATGACTGGGGACTTTTCGAAAAATGTGTAAAAAACACATTTTTATGGTGGATTAGGTGATGTAGCGACTAGAAAATTCGTTGGGCCACCCTAGGACCAAATGCATTTTGTTAGGATTATTTTTTCGGAAATTTTAATATTTTTTGTACCACTTTTCTCAATCTGAATGTTGAATGTTGAACCAAACTTAGAAGGCTCGTTGGGCCACCCTAGGACCCAATGTATTTCGTTCGTCCTATTTTTCCGGAAATTTCAATATTTTTTTCTCGGTATATGACTGGGGACTTTTCGAAAAATGTGTAAAAAACACATTTTTATGGTGGATTAGGTGATGTAGCGACTAGAAAATTCGTTGGGCCACCCTAGGACCAAATACATTTTGTTAGGCTTATTTTTTTCGGAAATTTCAATATTTTTTTCTCGGTATATGGATTAGGTGATGTAGCGACTAGAAGGTTTGTTGGGCTACCCTAGGACCAAATGCATTTTGTTTGGCCTATTTTTCCCGAAATTTTGATTTTTTTCTCAGAGTTCGACTGTGGACTTTTCGAGAAATGTGTAAAAAACTTTTTTATGGTGGATTAGATGATGTAGCGACTAGAAAGTACGTTGGGCCACCCTAGGACCAAATTCATTTTGTTAGGCTTATTTTTCCCGAAATTTTAATATTTTTTTCCCAGAGTTTGACTGGGGAGTTTTCGAGAAATGTGCAAAGTACCCGTTTTTATGGTGTATTAGGTGCTGTAGCGACTAGAAGGTTCGTTGTTTGACTGGGAACTTTTCGAATATTGAACCAACTTTCTCAATCTGAATGTTAAATGTTGAATGTTGAACCAACTTCACGCAGCTCGTATAAAGACGGCCCCCGCATTGGAAGAATTGACATAGTATTTCTAACGGCAGTGGACCCAGATATTTAGATATTTAAATAAAGCAGAAAGAGCTAACTAAGACATTTATGATTATGTCAAAATGAACAAAATCCTTTGGTTCCCATGGTTTATACAAAAATATTTGTTTGGGTTAATGAACTTTATGTATCATAAGCTGGAAATAACAATTATGTCAATACATCTTGAAAATGTTAACATAGAATTGGACTCGTGCTGGTGCGGGCATTTCGCATATTTTTACTAGATGTTTTGTAATAATAACTTACTTTCAATTTTCAACAACATACATATATCCAAAAATAAATCATAACAATACAGCACTAGTTGACAAGAGTATTCTACTGATGGTTCATGGTCGCTATATGTATTCACTGAATGACTCGTTATTATAACTGAACCGTTCCCGGAGTCCTTCGAGTCTTGTGTTCTCATCTGATTTCTCGACAGGAGATTCAACATTCATATCATCATCTGTCACAATGCTAACGTCACCATCTATATGCACCCCATGAAATTCTTTCTTCGTGTCGTTATCCTGAACAAAATGGTGGGATAATTAGATAGATATGGAAGACCAATCATCGCGTTCTACGTAGATTTTTAACTTTTGGTTATTTACAACATTTAAAAATAGTTATCATAGGAAACATCAACTATATTTGATCATTTGGAAGTGCGCAGAACTATTACAACGGAAAGTGGAGCCGGCTTGTAATGAGTATTTACGATGTACCTCTTCCAATGGGTAATCTTTCTGTTTTCGTCCACATAAGCAATCTGGAAAATATTAAAGTGCTTGAGAATATTTATGGATCATACATGTAGTTTCAACATGTTCAACTGAATGAAACTAACTTTCTCTTTCTATCAAATCACTTCCTTTTATAATGCCACCTCAGCCAATCCCAAACAAATAATGAACACTTCAGTACATTCCTTTTTATGCAAAAGCTACTATAATATAGTTTTGCATTTGTTTATATTACTCACATCCTATCGCCCCCAGCGGCATGGCCACGAGCAGAGTGGAGAAAAATCCCAACGCACTGTAGAGCAGTGGAGAGAGGTAATACAGATCTGCTACTGTAAACCTGGATATATCACAAAGCAAACATTATGCGTGTGAATAAAAGGCATTACCTAATTTATGGAAATATAATAATCATCTTTGCAGTTCTACTTGAAGTGTCTTGGTCAGGTGCATGTGTGAGTCAAATATAAGAACATTCTGTTAGACTACAATGAGCATTGCGAGAAAAGACAATCGGGCAATAAACATAATAAAGGAATGGAAGGTAAAATCCCCTCCCTCTATGTATGGAAGAGGATGGGGCATTAACCCTTAGAGCACTGATATATTCAATTTAAATTTTAAGTCACTTGAAATTGTGAGATTTAAGTCCCAATATAAATCAGTGTTTCAAGATTGAAGGCATATTTTAATTGGAGCACGTCGTTATCAGGGGGTATACATGTGCCAATAAAACACAAAATGTCTACTGCAGTCGACATCAGTGCTCTAAGGTTTAATACAATTTACAATTTTAAACATACTGATATGAATATAACCTCGCTCATCAAAAGTCATCATCATGCTTATCTAATCATACAAACCAAATAATTTTTTACCCTGTCTCGTCCGCCACAGTGGTCACCAGCCACTGCTCTGTTGACATTTGTACAGGTGTTACTGTACAGTTGGTCATCGTACAACCGAATGTGTACAGTTCCAGTTTATCATAGGATACGTCGGTGACAATGGCTCCTATCATGACCCAGATGGGCAAAGCTGCTCCTACACAAAAACCTATCAGACAACTCTGTATACAACACAAATCAGTAAATCAGTTTTTAATGGACATGCATACAGAGTAGTGCTATTATCCCTTAAAACGATAATAAAATAATTACAATTTTCGACCACTTGAAGTTGTGTCTCGCTGCGGTACGTGGCCCACAACTTCAAGTGAGTGAAAACGATACGTATTTAGGACTTGCTGGTTCAAAATGTACCTTGTAACTGTTTATATAATTATACCCTTTTCTGTTTCTGACTTCATTTGTTTGTGTGAATTGTAGATAAAATTGTACATAATATACTCACCACCCAGTCGATCCACGACATAAGGAAAGCGATGAAGAACACAGCACTCTGTGGCCCACTGAACACACCAGTAAGGGATAAAGTGATGCTGAACAGAGACCCGGTGGAGTTAGTGAGAGCCAAAGCCAGCATGATAATAATGAGTCCCACAGTTACAGCTATAAAGCAATTATAATGTATAATAAATTTAATAATTAAAGTCATACCATGATGTAAAATATCCTGGACCAGAGCTAATAGGCCTACAATTTAAATTTCAAAACGAGAACTGTAACTTTTTTCTTTTCGATGTTCATAGCGATATCATTTTATATCTTTTTATCCAAAGAGGTTTTTTATAAAAGGGGTATGGCATGTGCTCGCTTGAACACTAAAGGGAATGTACCATCTTTCTGTGATTCAATGACAATTTTAATGATTCGAATTATTATTGAATCAATACAAGATTTTAGCAATGCCGTTAAAATATATATCAAACCTGGTGGTACTATTAGCAAAATAACTTTTTTGTGGTAGGTTTAGCATGCTTAAGCTAAGAAAGAAGAGACCTTACAGTTTTTGATTGAATTTCAGGAATATGGAGTGGATCAAATGGGGGAACAATAACCGGATACTTCCAATTTTTTTACCGACGTTTTGAACAAATAAGTGTTTCTAGAGATGTATAGTACAGAAGACAAAGTTGTGGCACACGATGCAGAATTTTGTTACAAAAGCAGGATGAGGGGTGTAATGCCTTACTAAGTCATGGTATTTGTATCATAAAATGGATGATACTGTTAATCTATTATACATAAAAACATTAGCATTATTGTATTAAATGCAATTCCGATCTATCAATACATGTATGTCAGCATCACTTACTGATAATCTTAGCTATGACGGTCGCTGTTCTCTCCGACAGCTGCTTGTTGCTCCATCTTATGTAGGCTGTCTCAATTATGTCTCTCAAAATACAAGCTGCATATGAGTTGAAAGCTGAAGATAGTGAGCTCATGGATGCGCTGAATATCCCGGCAATGAATAATCCGGGGAGTCCGTAAATAAACCCTATGGTCTCCATCATCATCAGCGGCACCATCTGTAATAGATTGATGCTAAAAGTAGAATGGTTGTCAAGTCACAACTATTATGGAGATAGTTCTGCACATGAAATACTTGTTTAGTGATACCTTCAAGCTACGTTTAAATGTAATTATGTACAAATACCATCACAGATATGAACGGCTAAAAACCCTCTTATGTTATTTTGGTGTTGGTGTGCACATTATATACACGAGCACAAATAGGCCACTTTTGTGTACACATGGGATAAACTAAACTGGGCGATGTGAACCTTCTGGGTTGGTGAGATGAATGAGGCCGAGTACGCTATCTCCCAGCCTCAAAGGATCCCCACATAACTGGTCTTTACGAATGAGTGGGTAAGAAACATTGGTTTCTTTGAACCCCGAATGCCATACAATCAAGACATAAATAACAGTAAGTGAGCTCCAATTTATAATATTGTGTATCTAAGTCAATTTACTATATATAAATAATGTAAATAAAATAAACGAAAAGTTATATTTTTCTGGTACCCCAAATTGTGCACCAATCTGAGAATGACCTATATATAACTTATTCAAATGCATATAATTCATTAAGGCTTGCATGTGTATACCTCTACTCTTGAACTATGATAATACAAGGTCACTTATGAAAGACGCAGTAGTGTAAATAGTGTGAGTATAAGTACATCAGAAATGGTCAAATAGTACAAGTATATATAATGTACATGTAACTGGGTACATATTATAGCTCAAGTACCAAAGGCAGTTATTAATTATATAAACCGTTTCTAATAACTTGGCAGTCTAGGCACTAACATTTCTAGTCTTGTTTATGGTACTTATGTCTATCAATCAAAGTTTATACAGTTTCAGACGCCACCTTAAGGTACACCTTTTTGATTAGGCTCTCCCTCC
Organism: Flabesymbios commensalis; assembly: GCA_964017125.1. Lineage (NCBI taxonomy): Eukaryota > Metazoa > Annelida > Polychaeta > Terebellida > Flabelligeridae > Flabesymbios > Flabesymbios commensalis. Next base: position 55,966,552 of record OZ024916.1, on the reverse strand, counting down.
CTGGCTCATCTGGGACCAGGGTCGAGCTGACGACCACCTGAGGCAAACTTGGATAAATAATTCCGGTTGTGCAGCGCCTCAGAGCTCGGATCTCTGAGGAGTAGGGCGCTATGGATGCATCATTATTGTATCGCATCCTCGTATCGCGTATCAGCGTGGGGACCGCCTTTATACATACGTCAGAATCTGCCGTCTGTAGACGTCAGATTCTGACGTATAATACCCCCGCGCTTAAAAAATACAATATTTATAATGGTCGCAGACCCATAACATAGGTATTCAAATGAACCGGAAAGAATTGAGCAAGACATCTATTTACACGTACGGATTCTCTCCTCTGCAAAAGCATATTAACATCATTCATATTACTAACTATATTGCGATATTCTACACTAATATTGTCTATATTCATCATGGAGTAGTAAAACACACAAAATGAGGCTGAAGGTCGAGCGAAAATATTCTGAGAAACCAAAAATTCTGAACATTTGCAGTATTAAAAATGTGACAAGACAAACGAAGTAAATGAAATGAAATGAATGGTGTTGAAGGCCATCTTTGTGCATATATAGGCTAAACTGGGCCAGGAGAAGGATGGAGGAGAAGAGTAAGATGAATGGGATGACACTGCCCTCTAGTCATAGGATTCGAAATTCGAACCCTGACGATCTGAGACCGAGCTCGGTACTTCTAGGTCACAGAGGCTGCCTTGTTTGCCTCATGCTTTCGACGGACCCGTAGTACGACATCTTTATTTGGTATTTTTTTTTAGATTTTCAAGATATTCATAATTACTAAAAAATGTCAATTATCTATATATCTTCGTAGTGCATGCAATCACGAGATAATATTAAGACATATAATCACATGAACAAACGATAAAATGAACAAACAAATAAATAGTGTACATTATGTACCAGATGAGGCTCATTGGCTTTTAGTGATGATAGACAAATAATTTTCTATCTAATCGATCAGACAACACTTAGATAACACTAACTTGGTCTGTGTGTGTGACCTTTCCAGTCGTCAGAGGGTCGCAGTCTCCAAAATATGCAAACATTGTGAGCCCCGTGATGACAAAACACGAGACAACGATGAAGAACAGTGGAGTGTTCCAAAGAACCAAACTGTAAATAACGTAATAGACAGTTGGAAAAATGCTACTCAATTTCTAAAAAGATTTTATGAGGCCAACAATAATCAACAAGTTTAAATTAATGTTAAAAATAGAAACCTGATACCAATTCCACACAGTAAAATGTTTGGTTTTGATAATAGTAATCCTCCTAAACTGGGGTTTTGTTTGATTGTATGGTTGTTGTTATACCTTCTGAGCAAATCATTACATTTTACATTAAAAATATCAGAAATGCATAACAGAGTATGTATTTGTGATGGTAGGCCCATGTATACATGTACATTGACGAGAAGGACTGAGAATGGCTATGACTGGTCATTATTTTCCGATGAAACAGATGAGTCAGGTGACAGTCGGCCGTCACCTGTACCTCTTGTCAATAAATTAGAAGGGTTAATATTATACAGTTATTCATTAGCATCATCATAGTGCGAAGAAAACTTTCTAATCATATTTTAAGAATGTTCCATGATATTATGTGCACTTACTCTCGAGCCTTATTCCTGGTACTCACTGTAGAGAAACGTTGTACAAAGCTCTGTGACGAGATGTATGGAAGGAATGTACGCAATAATCCACACAGCAAATAGCTCCAGAATGTGGACTTGGCCAGTGGATTTGGAGCAAACCTAAACATAGCACCGTATAACAGTACTTTTACAGTAACTTTATTGTTAAATAAAATGACAATTTTAACATTAATCTCAACATTATGATGAATAGTACAAGCAATTACTAGATATAGTATCTGCATTATTGAGTCGATAAAATGCCCGCAAAATGGACCAATTTTTGTTCAACATCGGTAGTATTCAACCTTTTAAACGCTGAAATATTTGAATATTAGGTTTTTTTTAATTTCAAATCATCATAAAAGTTTTATCTTAGCTCTTTCTGTTTAATTTGAATACATATATTATGGGTTCACGGCCGTTATAATTATAGTTTTCTCTTCCAGTGCGGGGATTGACTTTAGACGTCCGAATCTGACGTCTACAGACGTCAGATTTAGACGTCTAAAGTCGATCCCCGCGCTGAGAGTGTTAACATACTTATCCGAGGGGAAGTCTATCCTGCCACCACGCTCTGATTTGCTCCACATTTCACCAAAGCCTCCAATTGCTATTAGTCCACCAATCATCATGGCCAGATATCCAATACACAGAATACACATTTGTAACGTATCCGTCCACACCACAGCCTTCATGCCTCCCTAATGACAGATCGACATCAATTTGTTCATAATCAACATAGCATAAGGGGCTATTTCCAACATGGTTTTCATGTACGTATAATATGTAATTATGTAGCATAATAATCTGAATTTGTCTTAATTTATTTTGTAGCGATCATAACTGTATGGTAAGAAACCTGAAAAATTCAACAAATTGATTATACACAAAATTCTGTTAGAATGGTAGTTAATCTGTACCATATTACTGCTTAGAGTCATTTTTTCAAACTGCGGATTTACTTTGGTGAAACACATCGGCGATGTTACTTACGAACAAAGCGTAAAATATGATAACACAACCCATGACGACGATGATGGCTTCTACTGAGCCTCCAGTGACTACAAATAAAAACACAACTAGTCTATAGGGACAGTATTATACTTGTCACTGTAAAAAATTAAGTATCGAAGCAATAACATATAATTGTTTGTTTTTACAATTGAAAATCACAAATCGATTATTTTTAAGCAGCTCATTATGACAGCAGTTAATTACTGAATTAGATGGAATGCGTTATTTGGGTATTTTTAAAAGTGCCCAGGCCATACAAAATAACGTTTAGCGTTCGAGATGTTGTAAGGCCTGTAAACATACCAATGAACCACCTGTGGGGACCCACTGAAAAAATAAGTAGTCTCGTGTTTTACAAATTCGAGGATAAAAATTATGTTGAATATCTCGATATGTTGAATATCTCAACAAATTGAGATGTCCCCAATTGAGGTAAATCATTTCGCTAAAGGGGTACATGTAAAATAAACAACCTTAATACGCATATTGACCCAATCATTTATTATTATAACTCCGTGGCGATGACTTATCACTAGGGTTACCTGGTGAGCGTGCAATATATTACTGCATTTTATTTTTAAGGTTATAGGTATCATTAAATGCTCGCACAATAATGAATACATTGACTTGGCATCCTATTTTAATTTACTTTATCCTCTTCCACTCCGCGACGATGTTTCTAGTATGAACAATTTGAGCCATGTTAATTTTGCCTTGTATTAGATTAAAGAAAACATCATCCTTGGTTTGCTAAATTAGGACATTTACGTTCATAGCCTTGGGGATTGAAAAAACCACTTTGTATCACGCCACTCTGTAAGAGCCACAGGCACAGAGCGACAAATTACCCACGGCAATGTGTTATTATTTTTTAGCAATGTGCTAGCATGATTTAGATTGAAGGTATATTTTGAAATGGCAAAATAAATAATGAAAAATTACTATATTTAGTTACTATACCAGTTTAGTTTTCTCATACATTAACTTCATACTAGACAGGTAAACATGGCTCACTGTCAATATGCTATGCTAGTGCAGAGAGAGAGAGACTACATTATAAAAATGGCAATACAAAAATTGCCACTCTGTGACAACAAAATAATTGTTCTATCGCAAAGCAAACCATTTTAACGTGAAAAGTACCCTACAATCACCTCCGAGTAATAATGTTGTAAATTAAATAGAGTGGAATTGTGTCTCTAGCAACGCTGTTTTAACTGTCTGTGGCCATTAAAGCTAAATTAGGCAAATTAGGATTGTCCATGCATTTATTTATAGTATATTCAGGCTTATCAAAAAAGGGAATTAATTGACCTTGAATGTCATGGCGGATATGACCTTACAAAGTATAATACACAGTAGACTTGGTCCTCCAGAATGCATTAGTGCCCGTGGGTATACCATGATATTACTACAGCATTTCATACCCAACACCGCATTAAGAGCAAGTTCCCAAGTCATAGCAAGTCCATATACTCGAGGAACATCTATGAGTTTTCAATTCCACCAATGCTCGAATCTGGGCGCTGGGTTTGAAATCTAACTGACTATTACAACAGGGATCTCAAAACAGCTGACCCCCACGTATGTCTTGATTCCCAGCAAACATTATACACTCACCCAATGTTGTCTTAATGTTTGGCCAGGGTCACAAACGGTAGGCCAACATTAAAACAGCGTTGGGTGAGTGTCTCGTTGAAGTAGTATCCATAGTCTTGTAATCAGGGTGAATTACTCTAAATGCAATCAACCTGCACTGTATGCTGAAGGCCTACACGTGAACTATGAATGTGAGTTCAAAACATGACGGTATCGTTGATACATTTAAATATGGAGCCAGACACACATACTGTACCTTGTTGCAAAGCCAGAGATGGTGCATACAGTACTATGCCAAGGTACGGCAACTAAATATTAAATAGAAAAGTTTTAATCAAAATGACAAATAAAAATCACATCCAAACAAAAAAATCTAACACTCGAAGCATAGCAATAATTAACTTAATACTTTTGTAAGACACTTAGATGAACGTGTAGCAAATCTGAACAACTAGTCTAGTCAATCTAGGTCATTTGACGGCCTGACCCAGCACAAATTGCAACATAATATTTTTTTGGAATGCATTTCAGAAAAGTCTCTAGAACCACATACTAAAAATGCCCCTAAATGCCTCTTGGGGAAATATGTCAAATTTGCATAAATCCAATATGGTCGCCAAATGTCTAAAATACGACCCGTTCCTTCATATAACTAGTGCTAAGCAAGCCATTCTGAACCTTTTAATGACATTTCAAGTACACTTATGAATCTTTTAGATGATAAAGGCGTCTAATAGGTACTTTCAGAATTAGCATTAATCCAAAATGGCCGCCAATAATCTAAAAAACTATTAATATTTCATATAATTAACTCGGCACAATCCATTATGAGGAGTTTAATAAATTTGTTTTGTACTTCTGAATCTAGATTTATTAGATGGTAAATAGCCGAAATTTAAAACTCCTTGGAGAGACCATCTAACTTGTTCTCTCAAATCATCAGCTGAAGCTCCAAAAACGTGTGTGGTCTCGGAGGGTGCCCTATCAATATCTGCTTTCATAGATCACAACTCTGGAAGAGAAGTTGTGGATCAATATTTATGATTTCATCACTTATCTTGATGCAATTACGATCGAGGCCATTGTAGTAAAAATCACAGTATACATTTTCATCACCATATTATTTACTGTTTTAGCATTGCTAGCTTTGACATTAGCGGCAATTTCTGTGTAAATATTATGTAAATTGGGGTTATCGCTGAAAATACCCTTTTCGACCGAAGAAGCCACAGGTATCTCTCTGTATTCTAGATGGGTGTTGCCCATCTGTGTTGTTCAGTCACTTGTATTTTAATCAACGGATGCATATATTTTTGAATTGTTTTATTTTTAAGCCATATATGACGTGACATCAGTCACACAAGTCCTTGGACCTATGCTATCCCTGTTTATCTTGTTAGACCTCAAGTGAACTTTACTGACTTCATAAGGATTTCCTCAGGGGACAAATCTAGCGAAGTCCAGCCCAAAGATGATTGCTTCGATACACGACATGGTAGCGTTAGACTTATACTTCTGGTGCAGTTTTTAAGAGTTTTATCATGATTTTTGTTCAGGTTGTGACTACCCCCTGTTAAATTAGGTGAGATATCATGTGTGGCTTGTAAATGCTTTTTATAATTACCTGTTCTCTCTGCTTTAAAGTCAATTAAGGAATTGTCTGATTATATCCATCATGTCCATGAACCTGGAGCCACAATGTGGAATTACGGGATGTCGGCAAATAATTATTTATATCCATAAAAAAATCACTGGACTCCTTAATAAATGCATAGCATTAAATGAAGTAGCAAATAAAAAGAGTCCTGTGATGGCTTTTCATTTACCTTTACTTTTCCAGATAACATATGACTGATTGCATCGCTGATATAAATGTGCATCTTGAAGACCAGATCCATGAACAATGGGTCCATGAAAGCTCATTACAGTGTGGAAGCCAAGGCGTAATACAAATGAATGGAGTTCCCCAGCCTTGTATATTATTCTATCTCACTTTCACGTATCTGGAGTGATTTCCACTAGAGCGGTTGACAAACGTTATAAGAGGTATATATCTTAGCATGGGAGGACACATTTGTCTTAAGTTTCTTGGATTCATATGAATTTTAGGAAGATACAATATTAAAGATTATCCAGGGTTGCTGCCTTTCTGTTCCATTTACATTAAACCAGACCATCTTGTTTTTTTTGAGCCATATGGGGCTTTCCAAAGGGTATCAAGAGATGAAGACACGTTTTTTGGTTACTTGTTTGATAATGACTGTCTTGTCCACACCATGGAATGTGCTACACACTTACAACCATCTATGGTAACGGTGTTTAGGCGAACATTATCTGCCTCATACATGAACAACTGCTATAAGGTTTGAAATGTCTGTATGCTGATACACTTCGTTCATAGACAAAAACATAACGTTTTAAAGTCGAATTACCTATCAGATATCTTGAAGCAAAATAGTAGTTGCACACCAATAACATATAAATTACTAGACGATCTGTCAGAGACTGCAACCTCCATCGCGTGATGTGGATCGCAATCCTGATCCTGGATTCGGATCGTAATCCGAATCATCCCCAAATTTTATTAGATTGTTTCTTGGTCCAAGATACACCTCTGATGAAAGTTTCATGCATGCAAATCCGTTCATTACTTTGTAAATAATCCTGTTGACGGACAGATGGACAGTCTGTCAGAGACTGCAAACTTCGATGCGTGGTACGGATCGCAATCAGGGTCCTGGATCCGAATCGTAATCCGGATCATATGTAGTGTGTATTAGATTGTTTCTTGACCTGAGCTACATCTCTGATAAAAATTTTATGCATGCAAATCCGTTTATTATATACTTTGTAAGTAATCCTGTGGACGGACAGACAAACAAGCCAAAACGACCAAAACATAACCTTATTTGACAAAGATAACCAAGATTTGGTAGATTTTCTACACTTGTATGATCTTAATAGGTGACATAATACATAAACCACATCTTATAAACTGCCAACTATCAAAATAAATGGTATCTTGACAGTTTGTTTGGGAAATAATGAGGGATTTGGGCGGCCATATTGGATTAATAGACATTCGAAATATTATCTAAGTAAGCCTTTGTATCCTCTAAATGTCCACCTAGTCATATCAAACATTGAAAGCATAAAAATAGCTCGCTTAGAATCAGTTATATCAACAAATCTTAGCCTTTTGGAAATTTGGCGGCCATATTGAATTAATGCAAATTTGCCATATTTTCCCAATAGGCATTTTGGGTCATTTTTAGTATTTTGATGTAGATACCTTTCGAAAATGCTTTGTTAGAAATAAATTGTGTTGCAATTTGTGCCGGGTCTGTCACTACATTGACTAGACTAAACTTACGGATACAATAAGGGCTATGGTTGAAAATGCAATCCGAAAACCTCGATTATATTTTGTTTCAAGAAACTGAAAAAAAATATTATAAAATGATTAATATGAATTATGAAACATGTCACAGGCTATAAGTAAAATAAGTAGGCGTAAGTTTATCTATGGCAGAGAAGGAACTACTGATGCAGCATAATGATTGCTACACTATTTACTATTATCATCGTATAAAATAAATATTACTATTGGTGCATGTAGGTATAGACTTACCAGCATAGGAAATTTTTCCCATACAGTTGAGAGTTAAAGCTATATTTTCAAGTAAAATGTTTGGATTCATTATTACACTTGAAGCTATAGTGGGGCCTATCATAATGTTGAGAACTAGATGGGTTGTGATGAAGATTAATTTCACAAAGTCATGCACCAAAAAAAAAAAGATAAACATGAATAACAATTTGAATACATTACATTCAGGAACTAGTTTCATCTGATAATCTAGCTGACTTTATTTATTATTTATTTATTTTTTATTCTGTCGTTAATTTATATTCTTTATAATATATATATACTCCGATACAGCATTATTGACCCTGACATTTCAAAAGTATTTGTTTAGTATATTCTAGATCAGCACCACTTTAAACAATCTATCATGTGCATAGGTCTGTAAATCCATAAAGAATATCACTAAATCATGGACGATAATAGGTGAATTATAACTACTAAATAATCAGGCAAATTAGACAGCTAGAAATATCTCCATCTTAAAATTGGAGCCGTCTTTTTAATATGGAAGATGTTAGACACACCTTCTCTATCATATTGTATAAATTACAGGTGATGAAAGTGCTTAATCTAGCTCCCAGCATTATGACATTATATCTTCAGGTGTAATATTGAACCCCCCCAAAAAATACGTGAAAGTTTAGGTTTAAGAGTTGGCGTTGACTGTCTGTGACACTGACCCAAATTAAACCAACGTCTGAATGCATAAGGTGGACGTGACACCTACCTCGAAACAGCTGATGATGTTCATGTCGTGAAAGCGTGGAGCAAAGTACAGAGCAGCTGGGATGAGGCCGAGGGGGTAGGCAAACGCAAACACCCAGTGCAACGCTCCATAGTAATAAACCTCCACGGGGTCTCCTAAAAAGCTAATTGAAGAGAACCAACCCAAGAAGAGGGAGACGCTGACAGGGCCCACGGCCATGCCACGGTCTCCCAGGAGAAACTCTTCTTTGGTGGTTTGGCTTTTGTGGATGAACGCATAGTAAAATCCAACTGCCACCGACAGCAATACGGACAATGAGAAAGTGACATAATCAAGCCAATGAAAAAGAGTAGGGTCGTCAACAACATCTGAAACATTAACAAGTGTAAAATCATATTTTATGGTGAGATCTGGGGGGCTTAGATGTGGGCAGTTCATAAAGGTGTTGCTATAAGAAATCACTAAATTTGGTAGCTGTTTTAATATCTGGAACATACCTCTTGTGATACACATAACGATACCGAAAGTTACCTAATGCAGGGTTATATATTACAGTGGTTTATAATATATGTGGTTAAACACTTAATGTATCAACAAATTGACAGTCAATGTAGTAAAATAGATAACCTATGTAGTAAATTCGTGTAACATTTTCATTACGACGAATTACGAGGAGAAGAAGAAAACAATGCATTATTCGACACAAAAACAAAAAAATATAATACCAAATAATATCGGGTATATGAAAATACACACAATATATATAGTTGCCAGGATGACTCCCAATAAGACATGGAAGCCAACTTATTAATAAATTAGCATAACAATGTACTGTCCATGTATTTTTCCATGATAAAAAAAATATCACAGCTTGTAATTTCTTTTCACCCTTTGCTATCAATAATGATACTAAAAAAATATTGATGCACCCACGTACACATACCCACATATGCACATATATTTACATATTGTAAATATCAATTATGTTTTGCCAAATTACAGACGTAACAATTATTAGTTAGGTATATTTCAGAATTTTTCTCTTTTAGATACCGTTTAGTATATTATCCAAAACATTTTAGACTATGAATGTGTATTTTCTTTTCCGAATATTGGTAAATGCAGTCTATTTCTCCACCTGGTGTTATTATAATCATGAATGTCAGAGCAATATAAATTCATAAAAGTGCTGTTAATTAATGTAAAGTATCATTTTAATAACCGATGTATGTGTATTTAATTTACTTTTAAAATGCTTAAACTGTTCATAGGATCGGCATGTGTGTAAAAACCATTTTTTCAAAAAGCCGAATAAATTTACTTTGCATTTTTAAAATCCATTTTCAGTCGAGTCTGCAGGTTAACATACAATAATTAATATTTAGAAGAATCAGATAATTGCAAATGAATAACATAGTTATTGTCTGTGATATTTTATAAATGATTTCACCTAGGTAGTAATGTTAAACCGCGTACAAATTTAGTGACATTAGAGTCAGCTGATTATTAGAATGTTTCCAAGTTTTGTTTATAAACTGTATGCATACATGTGTAGGGATGTATTATCGCATGCAGAAATGCACAATATGTATTTTATTATTGGTAATAATTATGCTGCCAACATGCCCAAGGTATATGTCCCAAACTACCACATGACCCATCTCTTTTATCCCGCGCCATTGCACTAATTCTATGGGGACAATAACACACAAAAAATGTCTGTATTCAACTCTCTTATATTTTTTAAATATATCCAGGGCCCGTATATTTACTATAAGATTCCTATTAGATTCGCCATATTATAGCCCATTATAACCAACGTTCAAACTCTTATTTATACAGCATATGCTTTATAATTATTAGTATTAGTAGTATGTTGCCGATAATTCAATCATGTTCGAGTTATTCTATTTTATGAAACCCACACATGTAATTATTTTACTAATTGTATACTTGTTTAATGTTTGCGTGTTGAATCACACATTAACCCTTTAACCGCCAAATTATTCAATATGAATTTTCACTCACTTGAAGTTGTGTCTCGCTGACGCGATCCACAACTTCAAGTGAGTGAAAATTATTCAGATTTGACAAAAATGGAGGTCATCTGTTTTCAAATAATGCTGATTGATGTCACATTTTATCTTTAACATGTTTAAAAGGTGGTACTTAATGTGCTAATAAAAAATAAGAACCCGAATATATGCGACACCGGCGGTTAAAGGGTTAAAACGTATTTTTAAACTAACTACTATATTAAGTTATGTAAGTGAAACACGTACATGGTTCACACGTGGACATGATGCACAGTCTTCAGCAACACTCTCTGTAATGATTATGATGTCGTTTAAATTTATGTTGCCACTCCACGTATACGAACATTGTACCTTTTATAGTTATTAGCTAATCTGACAAACTGACCATGGACTGTCTTCGAAAACACGGGACATCAACCTGCTGCTGTTTTAATGTTGGGTCAGCGTCGCAGGCGCTTGGCCAATATTCAATAAAGCAGTGGGCCAACGTCTTGCGCTCGCTAAGGTGACATTTTGATAACCTATTAATAAAATGACTTATGGGAAAGTGTATCTATTCGTATATATGAAGTGAATTGAAATTCAGATCACATAATGTGTTTGATAATGTGCTCAATAATTACAAAAAAAACAATCAGTAAATATTCATCAGGTTATCAACGTTGTGAGCGCTTTAAGACATCTGCAAGCATTGAGGAAATGTTGGATGACTTTCAGAAACACAAAACGTTTGTATAACATTTGTGCAACGTCGGCCCCACGTCGTCGACGCTAGTCCATAATTGTACAAATGCTATACGAATAATTTGTGTTTGCTGGGCTGCCTCGTGTGAGGTACTCATCATATCTCAGTTGCTAATGTCTTACAAGAGGTGTTATCTATGAGTGTTTATCTTATCTAGATCATACTACTTCACAGCTCTATATCATTATCACTGATCTGATGAGTATAGATAAATAACTCTGTGAAGATGTCTTTTAAAACAACTTTAGTGGTGGTGCATAACAAAACATTACATTTCATAACATACATAATATATATATATATATATATATGTTAAATAAACCTGTTGTTACCATTTACTAACACATATTTTGTTTAAAAAAAGTTTTAAAAGCTATATTATAGTAAGTTTTATACATTTATGGGGCAATATATGATAAAAATAAAATTATGCCTAACGATCCTACTTCGCTGTATCAAGAATTTTTTTAAAGTCCCTTCTTATATACGTGCATTGTCGTGGCGTATAATTAGACATTAAAGGGACATGCCCACGCTAAAATCATAAAACTATCGGTGATTTTATTCTGGCTTCTTAATATGACCATATGATATAAACATGTCCATAGACTAGAATAGCAAAAGTTTTTAATTTTTTCTGCTGAGCATTCACCAGTTAGGCTAGATATAGAGACGGAATTTCCTATTCTTGACATGGTTGTCAAAAATTGGAAATCAGGAATTTCGTTTCTATATCTAGCCTAACTGATAAATGCGTAGCACAAAAATTTTAAAAAATTAGCAGTTCTAGTCTATGGACATATCTACATCTTATGGTCATATTAAAAGTCTAAAATAAAATCACCGATTTTTTTATGATTTTAGCGTGGGCATGTCCCTTTAAATGACGCTTAATTTGTCATAATATGACTCATGTTCATGGTAATGAATCTACTTTTAAAAATCATATTATGTCAATAAAATCGCATGGTACAAATGTAGCATTCAAACATGTAGATTACAGCTGTTGTTGTATTGGTGCAGTGGGCTATGGATTTTACTGAGAGTCCACAACCCCACACATGCAATCATACATTTCGCAGCTTAACCCTTTCGAGCCTGAATTTACCATTGTCATCTTCATCCACTACAAGCCGCGAATAACTGTCGCCATTCTCGACTTGTAGTGGATGAAGATGATTTGATGTGGGTTAGAAATTAAATAAAATTACCACATATTAGTAAACCAGTTTCATGGAAATTTTCGTTCTAAAACCCTTAGTTGTAGGAAAATTAAGTATGTTTTCAGGAATGTAAAATGATGCTTCAATGCATCGTGAGGGCTTAAAGGGTTAAAGCACTGACATAGTTTGGTATAAACCATGGCGACAAAAGGTTATTTTCAATTTGAAATACTCATAAATGTTTTTAGTTAGCTCTTTCAGATTCATGTAATTACATATGTTATGTGTTTACGGCCATTATACAGCTTTTTACTATTTTACTTGGCAAAGCAATCTAATTTTATCTTAGGAAGAGACTCCCTGACCGGCGTTATAACAAAGACCGTCAATGGGCAGCAGGCGCATTGTTGCAGTGAATGTCGGGAACATAGAAAAAAAGCCGTCCGCAGAGTCATTCAGTATATTTGAAGTACTCATCGCGATATCAAGCATTTTTTAAATCAATAGAAATATCACTATATTTGATCAAATAGCTTTTGATAGTTACCTGAGATTTTAATTCTGTATGTGATTTTATCAAACTAACCATCTTGTATTTTTGTACATATTTGACTCAGACAAATACAAGATTTTGACCAATAATTCTGTAACGACTTTGTGTTTATGTCAATAAAATATCTGTCTGTCTGTACAGTGCGGGGATCGACGTTAGACGGAAGAATCCGACTTCTTCTGAGGTCTAACGTCGATCCCCGCGCTGTAAGGGTTCAAACTAGCTGAGTATATTTATTATTTGTATTGTATTGTATTTTTTTATTATAATGAAAATGTACAAAAAACGTAATGACAGTATACATATAATTACAATGTCGTACCCTGCCCATTTGGGCCTATAAGTCACTCCAAAATATTATTGTAAATCTAAGTTGAGCGTGACTGCCAAAAATAACATTATCAATACATTATAATGTAACATTCACCCAACAAACACCATGCACCGACCCAATGCCGCGGCAACGTTTGGCCAGCGTCCATGACGATAGACCAACATTGATCCAGCAACATTGAGTGACAGATACGACCCCAATACCACGATGAGGAAATATATATATATATATATATATATATATATATATATATATATATATATATATATATATTATATATAAATATATATATATACTCGGTACGTAGTATAGCAGATAAGAAACCCTATTGTGCATTTTATGATAAAAGCATGAAATTTCTACCACTTGTAGAACATATCCCAAGGGTGAATTTAAGATGTGGAGGTAAACTGGATTTGACCTCTGATGACCTGTAGAGGTCAATGACCTCGAAAGCTCAAAATATACACTGACAAAGCCAAAAAGTGGAAAATTGTGTATTACAATGGCTATAAAAATATTTTTGTATTACAGAATTGTGCCAAATACTCTAGAAGACTTTCAGTAATCATAAGTATAATAACAAG
>OZ024916.1:55753199-55952313 GCA_964017125.1 Flabesymbios commensalis | reverse complement strand
CCTCGAAAGCTCAAAATATACACTGACAAAGACAAAAAGTGGTGAAAATTGTGTATTACAATGGCTATAAAATGTTTTTGTATTACAGAATTGTGCCAAATACTCTAGAAGACTCTCAGTAATCATAAGTATAATACCAAGGTCATATCAAGGTCATTTCAAGGTCAAAATGGCAAAAATAGTTAAAATGTCCATTTCAACACAGTTAGTGGTGCAGTTATCAATTACACAGGACTGGTTTTGAAAAAATATACATCAGATATATTTTCCACATTAATTTAAGATATTGAGTGCAGTATGAACCTTGGGAGGGGTGATATCTCCTAGACATTATGCTGATCACGCTCCTTTCTAAATTACAATTCTGCATCAATCTTAAACATCCTGGGCTCACATGGCAACATATTGATAAGTAATCGGGTTTTGAAGGTTGACGTGTGTTGGGATTGTGTTTTACTGGGGTACAGGCCGAAAGAAACATAAAGGTCATATCAAAGTCATTTCAAATTCAAATTGGCAAAATCATGAAAAATATACTTTTTATTACATACAAACCAGTTGAAACTTGAAAGAACCTTAACTTGACATTGCAAGGTCACCTTTGGGAAGGGTGCCCTTAGTGTATGTCGACAGGAGCTCTCTTGTGCATAGATGGGTTCACATTAAATGAGATGTAGAGCTGTCCACTTTTGATTAATTTAAACACTAGTACACAATCAAGCACGTGCCCTGAGTGTCATTTTGGGATGAGATGGAGGTACCGACCTCATTGCCGACCCCATTGTCCTTGAAACACTCCAATTTTGACTGAGAAACTATTGTTTCATTACAATTATGTATAGCATGTAGAGATTTTTATAGTATCACAGCAAATTTAGAACACGATCTAACATATACACTGAATTATTTTGTGAGATGGAAATAAGCCGGATGTAACCTTCTTAGAGGTCATTGACTTCGGAATACTACAATTTTGACTCGAGAAACCATTGATTTATGTACTTATAAAAAATAGAGGAGATACGTTTATTCACATCAGCTATAGCACACATCAAACACAGATAAAAAGTACCTGGATCCACATAAACATTTATTATTGTAGCAAACATTACAAAGATCTACTCGTATTTAACAACGTTGTGGTCGACTAAACATGGATAGTTTTGTTTATGTCGAGTGTTTATGTGAAATGTTTTGTACAGAACACTACCATTTATGTCAAAACTTTCCGTACCGATCCTTACTCCGAATCAATGCATTGCAAATCTGCACTTATTTTCATGTCAGGATTTCCCATCTCCGCCAGTAGTGGCACGAACATTTTCCCCTGAAGGTTGATTTCGCAGTTGTGTTGTTCATGGTGACAGTGTGCACAGTTTGGGACACTGACCCAGTGTGTGGTTTAATACATTTAACCTGGTCCATAAATTCTGAGACAGTCATGGTGACAGTGTGCACAGTTTGGGACACTGACCCAGTGTGTGGTTTAATACATTTTCCCTGGTCCCTAAATTCTGAAACAGTCAGAATGATCCGGGATTATATCTCAGCCCAATAGCTTCATCAGACCATTTCAGTCTATGACCGGGATTTCTGTGATGATAGTTAAAGCGGTTGTGACTATCAATTGATTTCTGGAGGTGATACCACAGATTGTTAATGCCCAGCCGATTAAATTAGTTTGGCCACCCGCCAAACGTGAATGATCTAGATGATACCTTTACATACAACAATATTAAAGGGACTGACCCAGGCTAAAATCATAAAAAAATCGGTGATTTTATTTCGGCTTCTTAATATGACCTTATGATGTAAACATGTCCATAGACTAGAACTGCGAAAGTTTTTATTTTTTGTGCTGCGCATTCACCAGTTAGGCTAGATATAGAGACGAAATTCCTGAGTTCTAATTATTGACAACCATGTCAAAAATTAGAAATACGGGAATTTCGTCTCTTTATCTAACCTAACTGGTGAATGCGCAGCACAAAAAAAATTTAAAAACTTTTGCAGTTCTAGTCTATGGACATGTTTACATCATATGGTCATATAAAGAACCCGAAATAAAATCACCGATTTTTGATGATTTTAGCCTTTGCCAGTCCCTTTAACTTAAATACAGTAGACACGTTTGCCTACATAGGAATCGCTGAGTCGACAAGCACAAAACGCCAGCTTAGCACTGTATATGATTAAGAAGCTAGGACTTCTAAGAATTAAACCTGCAGCGGCTCTTACACTTTTCCACATGTTTTAGATCTTATAAATCTAGACAAAAGAGAATCTATTCAAACGAATTTCCTTTGTAAATACATATTAGGAGCAGCAATGTTATTGCGGCTCGTCCAGAGTTGGACAGAACTACAATGGAAATATACATAAAAGCATAATGTATTCACAGCGTATCTCCACATTTTCAAATCATAACAGATTAAAACAGGTTTACGTGGAAAATTTAAAGTCAATCCCCAAAAAAACCGTGGTCGACCTGCATTAGAACCACAAAGTAATGGTTTGTGAAATGCTTGGCAAATCGAGTCAAATGTGCTAAATATTGAGCAGTTTAGACATAACAGGGACTGATCGATCAACTAAATCAACGTATACATAACACATTTAAAAAAAACACAATCCCAGTCCATGTCATAACCCAATTTATTGTGTATCAATATTTTGCCAAGCTGATGTTTCACACTGCGGCATAATTGTAATTTGCATATTTCAATTGAATTGAGGAAGGCATGTCACCCCCCCCCCCCCCTCACCCAGTGTTGGATACCGTCCCAAATCTCCCAATAATATCCGACCAAGAATGTGTCAAAACCATTTCTTTGTAATCGATGACTGCACCACTAGCAGTATTAAAATAGATAACAAGTGGATATTTTCACTATCACTTTGGCCTTGAAATGACCTTGGTACGACCTTGCAATGACCCTGGTGCTATATTTATGATTAACAACAGTATCTTCGATAATTTGCTACACTTGTGAAATAAAAAACAACATTTTATAGACACTCTGATACACACTTTCAACTTCACCTGTGAATATTTTGAACTTTCAAAGTCAATGACCTCTAGAGGTCACCAAGGGTCAAATCTAGCTTACCTCCACATCTTAAAATAAACCAAAGGGTATGTACTAATAATGGTAGAAGTTTCATGCTTTTATCAAAAAATGCACAATTGTTTCATTATGGGAGCTTAACAGCTACACTAACGCCTATCCTAGTCTGGCAAATAGAAATACCACACATCTGCAATTCTAATTTATTAGCCATTGTGCCATTTACAGGAAATAAACTTAATATTCATAAAAGTCACATAATTATAAAGTATACCTCATTTTCTACCAAATTTGACATATTCGGTCTTCATGACTAACCCCTCTGAAACGCCCTACTTTAATTTGTAATGGTGACATTTCCAGTCGTATTTGCGAGATTAGTGAACGTGCTTTCCTCGATATTACTTTTGATAAATTAATATTCTTCTTCAATAAATAAGAAATATGGGTTCTCAGTTTCGGTTTATCTAATATTTGCGCTCCATAACACCATAGATTGATATGGAAATATAATTTAAGTCAACTTGTACTCAATTATTGAAATTGTGATAGTTATCAACCAACTGGGGAATTTGTTTAATTTGATTAATCCAACTATTTCCACTAACCCTTTTACCGCCAAATTATTCAATTGGAATTTTCATTCACTTGAAGTTGTGGGTCGCGTCAGTGAGTGAAAATTATTCAGATTTGACAAAATGAAAGTCAACTCTTTTCAAATCGTGCTGATTGATGTCACATTATGGCTTTAACATGCCTAAGGCGGTACTGAATGTAGTAATAATTGAGGGAAAACCCCAATATATTTGGCACCGGCGGTAAATACTAGAAAAGGATGCTGCTTTGAACATGTGAGTCGCTGACAGTACCAGTAGTGCATAAAACACAAAATGTACTGTGGCTGCACATCTGTGTAAAAGGTAGCATCGGGAGCTCCACTGCTGCTGTGCATTTGTTTCTTACCCTGCCACCGACAAGGTCTGATTATGCGATATCGTGTAATAACGTCATATGGCTCTCAATCCAGATCAGTTGAAAATTGGCCTAGAAAAAATGTGGCGACTCAAGTATTGTCCTATTCCCTTTTAAAAATATGTTTTTTCCATCTAAAGAGAGCAAATGGTTTCATAGATGTAACATTTTAAGTAGTAGCTATCCCACACCACCCTGTATTCACACCACCAGGGCTCTGTTATGTACACCCAGAAACTAAGATAGCGTACAAGTGTCAATACGATTGCATTTGTGATAATATTTAAATACTCATACACCTGCGTTATAATCCATTATTACCACTTGACAGGGCGCTACTAGTGGAATATTGCTGTTTATGCGTGGCGTAATATTTGACTATTGGCCCTACCAGCAGGGCCGCTAGACTATCTGTGTGTAAACTTTTTTGCCTGTCTGGCCGCTGCTAGTCATCTGTATGAGATTGGATCACACAGCAGACATAAGACGTTGAATCAATGTTGGGTAAACGTTGGTCTAGCGTCGTAGGCCCTGCACGAAATCGACGTCAGTACACTGGTCTCAACCTTAACCCGACGACACCGCCATTAACGTGATCGCCTAGTCACATTGAGAAAGGAGAAACAATGTTGTTTCTCTGAAAACCCCACATGGGAACAGGGGGTTCGAACCCGGGACGCATGCATGACTGGTGAGGCAGTCAGGCGCTCTAGCCATTGCGCCACGTCCCCTTCTCTTGTGGGTTGTCACATGTTCACTGGGTTTTTATGAGGGTAGGCCTAGACACATGAGGTGGTGATCTGTGATAATTAGCAAGGTGGTTTCTGCGTAGACATGTAGGCATATGCTGTGGGAATTGTAGACAAATAATAAATATGTTTGTAAAATTTGATGGATAAATTGTAATAATAGTAATAGCATGGTTTTTCAGGGCGATAGACATTGTTATTGTCCCTCCGCAGATGCTAGCTCCCCTTGACTGCGTCTCGGGCCGCTGGCATCTGCGTCGGGCCAATAACAAGTGTCTATCGCCCTGAAAAATCATGTTATTGTTATATTACTAGGACAACAATAGCAAGGCTGTACAATAATAACATTTATATTGTCGCAATTTTCGTCATTCAGCTCTGAAATGAACAACGTCGGTTCTAGCACATAAACGCCACTTGGTACACCGGGAAATTCCTGATTCATCATTTTTGTAGGTTATCTTTTGTTCTGACATAATATCAACATATGTGTGTAACAAAGAAAGAAATTAAACTATCAACTATCTAGCTCAACACCACATTTTAATACAATTACCTCGCCAACAACATCATTTGTATATAGGCTAAATAGAATGTGAGAAATAGTAGGCTTATCTCCTTGACGAAGTCCTTTATTTGCGTTAAAAATATCTGTTAAAGGACTGTTAATTCTGAGTTGGTAAATTGCATCAGTATGCAGCGATTTCATAGAGAAATTGCCACAAACTCCGTTTAATAGTAGTTTATATATCATTAAATATATCTATCAAGCGGGTCGAATGCCTTGAGAAAGTCAATAAAGATAAGATAAGTTTTATTTCAAATCGCACAGAGTAAAAAAATACAACATTAGCTCTAGCTTGCTAGTACAAGCGACATGTAAAATAAACAATGAGATAATTAAACAACTAAAACAAGCAGGTTTGCTGGCAGGAAGTTAACAGAACATATAAAAACGTAAAACGAGTAAGAAATTTAGAGACAAATGCTTTTAATGTATATGAGAACATAAATTAGATGGCTAAACATTACATAATGCTTTTAGGCACATTATAGATTATATAAGATAACCTATACTGTATATAAGAAAATTGTAAATTTTATGATTTAAAATTACGTAAAAAAATTGACATTTATTTATAATTAAATAACTAAATCACATAAGCACCTCCATCTATAAAGCTCTCAATTAAAAAGCAAAATAAGCTCGCAGGCCGTCTCTGAAAGTTTTCAGGTCTCTGGTAATTCTCGATGCCTCTGGCAAAGACTTTCAGATTGTTCAATGTTGCACCTTCATCATGAGAGGAATTTTTCAGAATATTTCCAGAATTTCTTAAATTGCGAGTGCGGCAACGTTTTTCAATCAGTGCCAGGAGGTGGATCAGTGCTTAATTATTAAGAATTTTGAAAATCTGAATTGCGATGTTCATAACCAGTCTCCCAACTTCCAGAGCTGACAGTCGAGCTTTATCCAGGATGGACTCATATGAGGCGGTATGGTTGGAATAAACCCACTTTAGAACTCTCTCTTGAATCTTTTCCATCCATCGAGAACTTGAAGCACTACAGTGATACCAGACGGATCAGCAGTGTTGATAATTAGACAGGTCGATAATTAGACATATTTAATTTGTGATATTTTGTGTATACAGGGATCACACCTACTTTCTTTATGATATTTGGAAATGTGCCTTCATTTAATGTTTTCCTTATTATTTTTTATTTAATAACTGGGGAAATTTGTAAAGAGGCATGTTTTAGTAATTCAGCTGAAATTTGGTCACATCCAGTTGCTTTGTTTGGATTAAAGGGACTGGATCAGGCTAAAATCATCAAAAAGTTGATGATTTTATTTGGCTTATTAATATGACCATATGATGTAAACATGTTCATAGTCAAGAATTGCAAAAGTTTTAAAATTTTTGTGCTGCGAATTTTCCCGTTAGGCTAGATATAGAGACGAAATTCCCGTATTTCTTATTTTCGACATGGTTGTCCAAAATAAGAAATCAGGAATTTCGTCTATTGATTATGTGATACCAAAAGAAAATTATATGATCAGTAATTTTTAAGTTCTACCGAAATTAGTAGAATCGGATCATTGTCCTATAAAATTGCATATTCTGAATGCAAAATTAAGCTCTGCAGAAATGAACATACATGTTAATGACTGATCACCATCTTCCAATGTTTATATATGGCAAGATGAAAAAAAGTTATGAGTATCAAGCTTCTCTACGAAATGAGCAGACATGTATTGCGTTTGAAGAAATGCTATGTGCCGCAGCTAAAGGGTGTAATAGCGATAATCAATGTGATATTTTCAATGATATGTTAGGAAATGCAATATCCACATTATTTCTAAAAAAGCATCATAAATCAAATTGTCAGCAAAAAAACATAAAAAGTAACTTTCCTTTCAACCCTTGGTATGACAAAAAGTGTGAATATTAAAAAAAATAAAAA
This sequence comes from Flabesymbios commensalis, assembly GCA_964017125.1. Classification (NCBI taxonomy): domain Eukaryota; kingdom Metazoa; phylum Annelida; class Polychaeta; order Terebellida; family Flabelligeridae; genus Flabesymbios; species Flabesymbios commensalis. The sequence continues at coordinate 55,945,058 of OZ024916.1, read as the reverse complement.
ATAATATTGATAAAGAAGTTTAACACACGTCAATGTTAATATAATATAATATTACGACAATAGCAACAATTAATCAAGAAAAATAAAAGACAACAATTGGAACTAAGTCAGCATGAAAATATGAGAACAGAATATCCAAATGCCTACTGGAAATTCTGGAAATCTGTATAACCGAAAAATTCAACCAAAGGACTGGAAATTCTGGAAATCTGTAAAACCGAAAAATTCAACCAAAGCTCCTACCCTGTCACAAGTTGTGAAATATTTTGAAGAACAAATCTACCCTCCTCATGTCGACTATTTGACCACGATCATACAAATAATATAATAAAGCTAGTTAAATCATCCCTAAATAATATTAATGAGAAGGGGGAGAATGGTCAATCCGATTTGTTACAGCTCTTAAACGTCTAGCCCCATAACTATAGATGAAATTGAAAAAGCAATGAGAAAGTTGAACTGCAAAAAAGCGGCAGGTATAGATGGTTTTCCTGCGGAATTCTACAATCATGGTTGTTATGAACTCTTACTATCATATAGCCCTAGTTATACTGTTTAATACCATCATTGTCAATGGAAAATATCCATTAAGTTGGACCACTGGTATAATTCATCCTGTTCACAAAAAAAAGCTGACCATAAGGTGCCCGATAACTACGGGAAAGTTACACTAATGTCATGCATTGGGAAATTATTCAAATCTGTACTTAATAGCAGAATGTCTTTTAAAAATGATGTATGTAATGATAATGATCCCTTTCAAGCCGGCTTTAGAAGTAACTCCCGGACAACTGATAATATATGTATACTATGTGCCATTATAGATAAGCAAATGTGTCTTTGAAAGCTTCTGCATACATGTTTTGTTGATTATACAAAAGCATTTGACTATATTAACAGATCAGCACTGTACTGTAAATTACTGAGCAGAGGAATACACCCTTTTCAATAACAAGACGCCACACAGTGATCAACGCTGAGCTGTTTTATTCAGACAACTGTTCACGCTCAAGCTCGTGCAAGCAGTCTATAGCCGGCATTTTAAATGTAATAAAGACTATGTTCTCAGAGTGCCGTGTAATATGGGATTCGTGCATCAGCGAGGTATTAAAAAGCGAATTTGGTGTCCTGCAAGGTGGTATACTCAGCCCCAAATTATTTACAGAATTTCTACATGATATATCCAAATCATTTGATCACGGTCAAGGTATCCCCGTAGACACTTTATTAATTGTATACTTGTTATTTGCAGACGACCTTGTCCCTTTTTCAGATTATGCTAATGGATTGCAAAAGCAATTGACTGCCCCGTATAAGCATGCTTCTCTGTGGCATATAATAGTCAGCATTCCTAAAACAAAAGTTCTCATATTTAACAACGTCAGAATGTGACTACTTTTACCATTGTGATAACGTAATAGAAAAAGCTGAAAAAATCGGGAACATGCAGATCGTCTGGATTAATATATGCTATTGAATGCGGAATATGCAATAAAATATACGTAGGACAAACTAGAAACAGACTACGTGTAAGATTGCTACAACACATCGGAGACATCCGGAATAGAAATACAGTGAGCTCCGTATCAATACACTTTAATGGCGAATGCGGAGGAGAGAATTGGACTTTTAAAATTTTGGATTTTGAAACAGACACATTCAAACGCCTTGTGAAAGAGAAATCATGGATAGAAATTCTAAACTCGGAAAACCCACAATGGGGTATGAACAAACACAGTGATAGCCATTACCAACTATCCATCACTGCCAGAAACTCATTCAGACATTTCCAACACTCCGCAATCTGCAGAGCCATCATAGACTACAAAATTCTATAAATAGATCTTACATCAGGAGACGAAATACATACACACCACGAATGTACACCAAGAGATAACAGGTCATACCATATACACCCCCGCCACCCACCCTGCTACTAACCGCCCCCTGTCGCCACGAGGACTGTGATTGGCTGATGGCCCCCCACCCCTACGTGCACACGGAGCGTACAACACAACATACACATCGATATATAAAGCGGACACGAGGTGCCACATACCAGAACCATGGCGACCTATCAATGTGAAGAGTGTGATAAAATTCTAAAAAAGTGCAACATGAAGAGACACGCACAAGAGGTACACGGTGAAGGGACATCTCAACTTGTTTACTGTGATATGTGCGAATATGCCAGTAACCGTCAACGCGACTTAGAGAGACACACATATAAGGCGCATCACACGCCGAGTAAGTGGCAATCGGATGGGGGAGCAAAACGAACAGCTGCAAACGAACCGGACCCAGCTCGCAAGAGATTGATAGTCAAACTGCCTAAACCAAGGGACCCGGCAAACAAAGAAACAAGTACAGAAACATCAACAAATGAGGATGAAGAAACACGGCGGAGGGCGCTATACAAAATCCCTCTTTTGAAAAGTCGAGCTCCGCACACTGACCTTGCGGAGTTACAACAAGAAGGAGAAATAAGCAGGGCAGAGGAAACAACCGCCTACCACCCGCCAAACCTCTCACAGGAGGAGAAACAACTCCCGCTGGAACCCCCAAGAAGCAGTGAACGACAGCAACCATCCCAACACGACGCTAAGGCAACGCACTCTGTCAGACGAGAACGCCACAGACACTCGGACGGCAGCAGAAGGAACTCCATCGGTACTGGCACCGACCCACATGTTACATCAGATGCTATCACCCAAACAGCCACAGAAAAGAAGAAAATAACACTGGACGAGTACAAAGAAAAGACAACCCATTCGGTAGAGATCACATACGCAAGGGACAGCACCAAAGTGGTCTTGCGGAACGCAATGGGTGAATGGAGAACAACCATCAGGGACCTAAACAAGCTAATGGCAGACCACATACCAAGCAGGGACCCGGTGGACATCAACCTAAGACTCGACCCGTACCAGACATCCACGTCAACGAGCTTCGATACGGGCCATGTGGGGATGCCTGGTGCGGGTTACGGAACCCTTGGTGTCCACCCGGATGAAGCCATGAATGTCTCGCCCTCCGCACCTGCCGCAGACCCAGCACCTGAGGAAGAGATCCTGTACGATCACAACTGCCAGGGCTAACAAGAAGTCTACCCGAAGAAGACGCAACCATCTAAACGAACTTTTCCCCGCCTACCTACCCTTTTGACTGTGTAAATAAAATTTAGAACATGACTCCCGCCGTCACAAACAGACTTGTCTGTAGATACATTTCTTAAAAAATATCAACCTGTGACCACTCCGCATCACAGACCCATGTGATACCGCATAGACTGTAACTCTGGCAAAGAGATGAACATTAAAGCTTGAAGCTGTGCCTTATACTCATGACGGCAGGAAGCGTTGGCGCGGTTTGCATTGGTGCGGAGGACTCACCCTCCTCCGCGCCGGTGCAACCCGCGCGGACGCACCCGGCCTGATCACCCCCGCTCACTAAGTAAAGCTCTTGTGATCTCGTTATCGAGCGTTTCGCTTTTGTTTTTAGATTAAATATGATATTATTTTGTTTTTCACATTTCACATTCACATTATGACCTCTGCGTAATCAAGTGTGTGCGGAGGACCTGTCGGCGGAGTGGAGGGGGCGGATGAAACACCCTACCCACCCCTCTGCTCCGCGGGCAGGCCATCCGCACATGATGATGTAATCCGCAAGTCACCTAGTCAGACACTGACACCCCACCCCGCTTATTGCTGTGTTTTTTGTATCCAAATAAAGAAATAGAATTTGGAATAATGGAAAAATGAAGAACATAAAATGTAAATGTTTTATTAAACTCAAAGAATAAACAACATAAACTGATGTACCCTGCCAGTGGTCGTGGTGCCTGGTCGGCATGCGGCGGGGCGTCGACGCGGACCCACTACGGGTGTGCGCTGCCGCACCGCCGCGTGCGGAGCGGACACCAGTTACCCATAACGTAAAAATTGCCACCATAGACCAACTTCAAAACTACATAGAGAAGCCCGACTATTTTTGTCCATATATTTGTATTTCATCCGCACCAACGCTGTAACTCCGCACAATCGTCCGCACACATGGAATCAATAAAACGACAATCATTTACTATTCGATTAGACAAAACATTTATACTATTAAAAAACTTTTAATTTAAATTAATATCATGTTGATTCGTTTAGACTAAACATTTTGCTTGACTACCTCTACTACATGTATAACGTCACAAAAGATATCTGTTTCACTGTTCACACTCACCGTAAAGTGGTATCCTAGCAACAAATTATGATGTCATAATACTTTAGGCCTAACAAAACCAAGTTGTTGTGTGTGTCAATGTCATACCCTGATGAAGCGATAAGCGAAACATGTCGGAATAAACCTTAACAAAGAAAATAGCAATGTGTTGTCTTCTCTCACTAAATACCTTGGTGTCGTATATAGTACTAAATACTATAAGAATGTATAGCCCTAAAGAATGTATTGAAAGAAACGTTCCTTCATCTCGCTTCCCAAGCTGGTAAAGCAGTTTTTTCTCCACACAAGCAATCTCGTCCCGTAGTCGATAAATTGTCACCTGTCATTGCGTTCAAGGTTTTTGATTGGCAAATACTGTCCATATTAGAGTATGCAAGGGATATATGGTATACCGGTGATAGTGTTAATGCTTTGGAAAAAAACATCTAAAAATGTATTAAATCAGCTCTGGGTGTGAGAAAGCAAACACCCACTCCCGCAATATATGGTGACACAAGACGGTTTCCATTGATTATCAGGCGGCATGCTAAAGCTGTGAAATATTGGTGCAGAATTCTGGACCTATCACAGAACCACCCTGTCAGAAATGCCTACAATATGCTACTAGAGCTAGATTGCACTGGATTCACAAACTGGTGCTCGCGTATTCGGTCTGTCCTTGAACTAACCAGGCTAGATCAAGCTTGGGAAGCGCATTACATTGGCAATACAAATTAATGCATGCTTTCTTTTAATGATTCAATTATTAGAATATTTACACAGCGGTGGAGACAAGATATTGAGAGTTCAAGTAAGCTGCTCGAATGAGCTCACGTGATTTGAAAATAGAGAGAGGACGATACAATAAATCAAACGAAATTGACGACGAAATACATCTTCTTCTCCACTGTAATGCTTTGAACAATGAACGCGAAATCTTGCTTAATTCTGTAGCCGCAAATATCAATATGCAACCAACAAATGATATGTTTCTACGAATTATGACATTTAGAGATCTAGATATCTGGACATACCAGTGGTGAAAACACTAGCAAAATTTATCTATGGTTGTTTTAAACAAATAAAGGGCTAAAAATATTGAGTATAACAAATGTAAATGCATATTCAAGCTGAAATATTTTGTATGAGTGTCATGTGTTCCGTGACTGGCATAAATAATTATTATCATGATTATGTGTCATTATTATTGTTAGAACATTACATTTTTTATCTAGAACAATCACAAGTCACCTGTCGCTATATTATCGATATTATCATGCCTTCTTGGGCATTACCACACATCAGGACGGCTGTTGTTCTCGGATCTTATTATTTGGCTTTTTAGGGCCGGTTAGGGACGCTTCCGCATCGCATTTGAAAATCAGACGAGGTGGGGCCTTATGGAGCATTTGAAAGGTGCCAAGTCAACTAATTTTTTACGAGGTCGGGAATGTTTGGTACTAACTTGGTCGAAATTTAAATGGTATGAATTAAACAATATAGTGAATTAAAATAAGCTGTAATGTTTTTTTTTTGTGCGAGGGCACAACAATGTCCTGTGTGAATGGTACAAATAATTCTTATCCGTCATTAATACTGTTATTACCTTGTTAAGCTTGCATCAATAGTCAATATCAGGGAAACTTCGGGTTGATAGCGACTGTGATTGCATTGTCACATGGCTCGGAGCTACCTGTTTCGCGGATTGCCACATTTATTGTACATGCATGATATTATATTTGTTTTTGTTTTAAATACCATATAATTTACAATTGTCTTATTGCACACTCCAGTTACTGTAGCATAATTATGCACCTGTATATATTTTAGGTTTTTACGCTTTCCAGGTGTTTTTTTTGCTACTATATATAATTAGTATGTTATACATAGTAGCTATTTTATCTCTGGTTTTGGTGCGGGAAACAAAATGTTATCTTGGCAATGCCTTTTAATCTTATTTTAAGTAGTAGTAGCATGATTTTAGTTATGTATGTCATACTATGTATATTGTCATATGATTTTAGCAAATGAACTACATGTACATATATCTCTCTTATTTCTTTGACAAATAAGTCTGGATTGACTTTCTTTTTGTCAATAAAATATCTGTCTGTCTGGTCATATTGATAAGCCTAAATAAAATCACCGATTTTTTTATGATTTTAGCCTGAGCCAGTCTATTTAAGCGTTTTTCGAATTTTAAGCACGTTTTCGCTCGTCGTATGATGGAACTAAAAATTGTTGCCCTCGGAGTGTTGTTTAATTTCAATAATGCTAGTGTGTTCCGTAATATCAATATTTTGATTCTGTCCAATATCTTTTGCAGCATTGATATAATAGTCAATCATAACCCCTGAATTTTTTTTATTGTTTATAATTTTAAAATTTTCTGTTGGGATTATATTTTCATAGAATTAGTTACTTTAAGACAAAAACAGTTTCACAGTATTCCAGAAATTAGAGTTATTTTCCTAACACTTTGTCTTTAAATAATTTTTCATAGATGACCGTCTTAGTTTTACACAGTAATTTCTTTGTTTTTTACAATCTGACCATATATTGTTGGGGTTTTTTTCAAGAATTTCTTATACATTCGTTTTCTTTTCCAAATTTCTTTCCTGAGACAGGTATTAATGAAATTAGGTTGATCAGGCCTAATTACCTTCTTTGTTTTCAGGGTGGCATGGTCCTCAATAACCTCATTTAAACAATCAGAAAACAATTTTCATGCATGATTTGCGTTTTCTACATTTTTTTATTTAGTGATTTGTCAGTTCTCAATACTAGATATATAATTTATTTTATTGTAATTTTTAAATTATCTACATTGGATATATTTGTCATATTTTAAAGGCACATGCAACCGCATCATTGTCGCAACCATATTATGAAAATCACTTGCAGAATTCACAAGATTTAGAGTTTTGTAGAAAGTTGAAGATTTATTCACGAGAATCACGTCTAAAAGACTCCCATGTTTAAACTTAAAATATGTAGGCCCCTTGATCAGATTATATAAACCAAACAGTACACACATTTATTTGAAAGCATTCGATATTTCCTTAGATCATAATTTAGGTAACCACATGTTGTAATGTTTATACAACTGCATTTGAACCAAAAGCTATTTTGTTCATCACTCATTGTTCTGGTCATATACAAAAAGATGGAATGGCTATAACTGAATGAGAGATTAAAATCGTTCATGGATTGCTTAATGTATTGCTTGTATTATAGCTTATAACCAAAAGAATGGCTTACAAGGAGTTTCAACACACAATGTAAAATATTTGTTTAAAAAAATATCAAGTTTATTCGCCTTAAGTATCTCATTTGAAATTTGGTCTGCTTTATTCTTTTTCAAAGCAATAATATTTTTAACAACTTTATGAGATCACAGGATTAAAACAATAATTATAATCGTAGTTGGTGTTGCTCTAGATAAGTTTCTAATTCATCTTTGTGACACGCTGCATTTTTATAATCGTTCCAATCTCCTTGCCCTGTCTGGTCATATAAACTTACAAATTCACTTTGTCAGTTTTATAATAATGCTACATGGTGGATATTGTGCCAGCACTGCACTGCGTGTTCGGCACACCTCTCTGACTGACCGGCCCAGTCTCGCTGTCATGTGGACTGGATCTTGAACAAGCATTGAAACAGTGCTGGTTCTTGGTCGCTGGTGGCACCACTTGATAGTCTGAAATTGTTATTGTTGTTTGGACTCTCACCGAAGATTGGTCGTGGTCAAAATAGCGGGCTCTGAGTGAGCTGGAGGTTCTGACCACGACACTGAGGAAGGCTAGGTGACAGCTTGTGGAGTCACAGCACTTGATATGTATGAAGCATCGCACGGTATGAGAATTTAGGAACGGCACTATTCTGACGACACCCTGAAAACTGATTGGATATGGACATGAATAAAAATGAATGAATCGGCTCTACTGGTTGTCTTGTTTGTGAGGAATAGCAGGGGACTATAACATAGACCTGCTAAAAGTAAAACATAAACCAATAATTACCCAATATCTAGATACACTAAATTTACTTAGCTTCTCTTCCAAAATAACACTGCCTACCAGACTATCAAATAAACATAAGGGTGATAGGGCATGGTGGGTTATTAATAGTCGGGTGGCAGATCATAGGAACCTTGCAATCAGAGAAGTATGATGTTTTCTTGCACAGATTACACCAATAGGGTGTAGAGAATGTAAAACTGGCGGGTGCAATTTTTGCATCATTGAGCATATTTTTTTATCGCCAAATTTCGGCGGCCATCACTCAAAATCACCTTTTCTTCAATAACTTCGTAAATATTAATTGGATTGACATAAAATAACTGTCTACACCCAGGTTTCCAGGGTCATAGAACACAAAAAAAAAATTCTGAGATCAATTAACACTCGCCCTGATGAATTTATAAGTATTGAAGCCATACCTTGAATTTCTAATCGGGTTGAATATATAAGATCTATAAGAATATATTTTCATCTCAACCTATATTTAACTTGCATTGTAGAAATAAACATTAGTTTCTTTATTATATTGCAGTGCTTCGCGTTTCACACAATTGTTCATATATATAAAATGTTACTTTAATGCAAATCACAATATGCACATGTGTGAATTCTGTGTCTAGCGAATATACATATAGTTGTATTTGTGTGAATAAATTTAAATGGGAAATATAACTAATCAACAATACCTTATGATACAATGCTACCTTCTCAAGTCAGTAAAACGTAAATTAAAATCACCACATATAAAAAAAACACCAGTTCACTGCTCTTGATGTTGAGAATCACTCAGCTAACTTGTCTTCAATAATAATGAAACTGCAATGCATACACTGTATAGACATTTTAAAACCTCTACCAACTGGTACCACAGTTCATATCGAATCATCTGTTTATGACTTTTTTTCATAAATTTTCATCATTCTCATCATCTGATGTGTGTGTATGTATCGTATAAGGGTTGTGACAGTCTTCATGTCCTTCACATTTACAAAATAAGGTGCAGGATAATCCACCAGCTACAATTCATTCACACACACACCACCACGACATTGCACACCAAGCTGTAGGCCTATTGTAGATGCATTGATGTCAACGATGGAGTCATCAGACTTCATCATCAAAAATGACATATTTAATCGTTTGGGAAAATATTAGTCCGGTGGCACGGGAGCTGAATTTTGGTGTCTAACATAATGGTTTTCGGGGTCAAGGAATTCATTTCAGATGCGTATTTATTGCTATGATATGCCGTCCAATATGGCCGCCATATACAGCCTGTGATGGGTCATAACTTCTGAAATATTAGGCATAGACACGTGATTTTTGTGTTTACATTCGGTTCGGGGTCAAGAAATTCATTTGTGGTGTGTATTTAACACTAAGATAGATAAAATGTCAATAAAATCACAGATGGAGCTCGATATGACCGCTACACAATGTAACACTTTTGAGCTATTATACATTAAACTAGGATTGACGGGGTCGTGAAATTCATTTGTGACGCGTATATACATCTAACACTGAGATACACACAAAAGTTGAAAAACTATCGTCGACATGGGCATTTTTTTGCTGTCGAATATAGCTTGCTGTCGAATATAGGTAGGGTTTGGGTATTTATGAATCCATTCATGATATTTGTTAACGCCTCAGAAAAGTGATTGAAAAATAAAACATAAAAAAAATATCAGAATAAGTCATCATTGTTTTCACGAGATTTTAATTAAATACATACATGATTTAATTGTTTCATGTAATTTACATGAAACATAGGGGATTAGGGAAGGGGGGGGGGGGTCATTTTTGCTGTGATAGTCGTTCACTTTCTAAATTAGTTGGAACGTGTTCAATGAATTTTAATTATTTTTAGGGAAACATTATTTAGTTCAAGAATTATAAGGGCAAACAATTAAAGAGTAGAATAAGACAATATACTCGACTGACATTTAAATGTATCTAGCTACTCTTGTCGTGATGCTATGTAACATATAAGCTGTGTACACTTATGGTATCTGTAGCTGTTATTATGCCAAAATAATTCGAAAACTATACTAAAAACAAGCGTGATTAGTGGCATAAATAGTGTGGATTATTTATGGAGAAAATAGTCTTAACTTATATCACGTGGGTTGACACAGAAGGCTCGTATTGGTCGTGAGACTAATTGACAGGGCTGTAAGACCAACTTCCAGTCACTAGAATGAAAGCCTGATCGAAATTCGGCCTAATCGATCAGCCTGGTCTCAATCTAACAGACCACCGGACATATATATCCCTGAATTATTTGGGCCCGGCCATCAAACCATCATGCTTGATATGGGATTCGAACCCACGATTTACCGACATTGTACAGCAGATTGTCCATAAACACAGTTAGTATATATATTGGCTTTGAAATTCATTAAAACCATCCCCCTAATACAAATGGACGGGCAATGGGAAATAATTCAACCTACTATGCTAAAATTTTGTTTAATATAGGGTCACTAATTTTCTAAATGGCTCGCTGATTTGGCATTAAGTTTTAATTTCACGTTTGTTAATATGATATTTTCCAGACAGCACTATTTGCAGTAGTAGGAAACAAAAAGTGTAACCTACATAATAAAAAAGAATATTAAACAATCATTATGCGGATAACAACCACCAAAATAACGAAAGCGAACAGTATTGTTTGGAACAAATAATTCATATTATGGTTGACTTAGAGACATCTAGTTTACAAGCCGAAGAAACTCATTTTTACCATCGACTGCATTTGGCTAAGAATTTCTTTAGAAATAATCTTTTCACATTTGAACATACATGTAATTTATTCCATTACAGTTGAGAGTCTCGGGTCAAGTTATATATGAATAGTCAATCCGGGGATTTGGAGATTAATTAACGAGCGGCCTTCATCACAGCCATTAAAATCAACTATTCAAATTAGTCGGAAATGAGGTGAAAATTAATTAAAAACACTGGTGGAATTATAATTGATTCATCTTGGATAGTCATCTTTGATTTGACTTCTGACCTTCAAGCTTGAATATGCCATATTGGACGCCATCAAGGATTATGATTTTTTATGTATATTAGTGTTAAATACGCATTAGAAATGAATTCCGTGACCCCGAAAACAATAAGTTAGAGACAAGAAATGAGATCTGTATGTCTACTAGTTTTGGCCAATCCTATCACTTATGTGGCGGCCATATTAGGCGCCATCTTTGATTTTGACTTTTTTTGGAAATCTTAGTGGTAAATACGCAGTATATATGAATTATTTGACCCCAAAAACCATATGTTAGACACCGTGGGGGTAAAATTTTATCTTTCTTCTGAGATGTCAAAATAACATCATATCTGGGTTCCTGATATCGCAAAACCCTAGAAAATCTGTATTATATGAAAATTTGTGGCACTTATTAACCAAGTTGGCAAACCGTCCCATTTGCCCAATTGATAAATGACCTTGACCTTGCGAGAAAAATTTTATATTTCCACTGAGATGTCAAAATAACATCATCTTTGGATTCCTTATACCCCAAAACCATAAAAAACGGTATTATATGACAATTTGTGCCACATATTAACCAAGTTAGCAAACTACCCCATTTATAACGGCCATTTTGGACGCCATCTTGAATACCGGGTTTTGCCCATCGGTACTTCACGGGTACTGATATTTTTCTCAAAGTACACCATCTGAGGAGTCAAAATTAACCAAAACCTCATTGGGGTCATTTCCTGCAAGGTTGGATTAATTTATGTTATTCTGCCTCAAGACTATTACATGTTATCATGCATAAAAATATCGAAATATCATAAATTTCTTCATTTCAGACAAAAAATATTTATCTGATGTTATTGTAAACATTAGCACTGTAATGTTTGACCATGAAAACATGGGTTTAGACACCATATTCATGATGCTATGAAAAACCATCACTGAGTTATGAGCGAAAACAAAATTTTCAGTAATGGCCGCCAAATTTGGCCTAGAAAAAAAAATGCTCAAGGGTGCAAAAATTGCACCCGATCGTTTTACAATCTAGACATATCAATTGTACCACCAAAACAAAAAAACATCATACTTCAGCGATTGCAAGGTTCAGTCATCTTATAGTAGCCTGGCAACCCGACTATAAGAGTGTTTTTCTTCGCTCGCCCGATAAGTGGTTCTGGGCATGCCTAGGGGATTCACCCCCAGCCATGCCCAGACGGCCGGAGACTTAGGTTTGGATTTGCAATTTAATGCTGGAACTCCGTGGCATTTCGCACAGCTCCGCTATCCTCGGGTCACATAGTCCCCAGAGTAACATGTTTGATTATAAAACAGCATGTATGCATATAGCCATGATTGAACATTGTTGTTTACACAACGGTCATACACGGTATTATGTCTGGATGTATTGCATCTACATGTTCATTGTATTCTGGTACCATAAAAAGCTATATTTGTGTAACAAGAATTATGGTGTCCAACCCAATAGCTCGCTCTTTATACATGGGCATTATTTCCTTTCTCATCGGAATAATCTGCAATTGTTTAATGATTAAGTCTGAGTCGAACTTACTCAAGTTATGCATTCGAATACAAAGCTCAGATTCATGCGACTGATACATTCTGGACTGTGGTAGAAACCAAAGGTAGAAAGCGGCAGCTAGTTCTGAAGTGATCGCACCATGAAGACCTATGTACATAAGAGCAAGGTTGGGAGGCGCCTGAGGTATGAACACACAGCTTGCCAGGGCTGTGGTGTCTCCTTCTTTAGGTGCAGCATACAGGTGATTCTCCTGGAATAGTACGTGCTTGTTACAGTTTTCCACAGAAGGTATCAATCTCTCCAAACCGACCATGATGCTATTGTGAGGAAATAACTTTCTTGACAAGCTGTTATCTCTCATCAGGTGAATGACGTCATCTTGGGATAGACCACGGATTACCGGATATCTCGTCTGGTCATAAGGTAGGCTTTTCTCACAGTAATTGTCCACGTCTTCCATTTTCACTCCGTCAGCCAGGGTTATTCTATCCTGTAATGTAGAAATAAAGGTCAGTCCAACAAAGGTCAAGAAACCAGGGAGGACGTTGAAGCGGTCTTGATTTAATGTTGGGTCAGCGTCGGAGACGGTGAACCAACATTAAATCAACATTGGTTTAACTTTTTAAACTCTTTCTGCAAGCTGAGAGGGAATTTCACAAGCATTACTCATGCAAACACAACACATTAGTTATCTCGAGTCAACGAAAAACAACACGAGGGAAACGTCTTGTATGGATCTCGACACTTTTATTATTTTATGTCGAGGCCTATTACTCCTTGAACTTTAACCCATAAACTTCAAACCTTGGCACAATGATCCTTAGGTTTTGGGGAGGTGTGCTATGGCTTTGCTAAGTCATACATCATGATCTTCCGGATTTCTTAAGGATTTTCTGGATCACTATGTGGATTAACGTCGGTCCAATGATTTACATGTCGGGGGGAGCCCATGAATGAATCTTGATTATTAAATAGGGGCCCTTTGTCACAGGCGACACGACCGACCCTTTGAGCACTATCTACATTTAATCAATTAAAACACAGAGGCCTGTATCCAAAAATGTTTCAATGTGGGGCCAGCGTCGCAGAGAGTTGCTCAGCATTGAACCAACATTGGGTGCTTGATATGAAGAGTAGAACGTTTCATATTCTACATTTTAACATCAAACTAGCAGTTGTAATTGCATCAAACACGAAACGTGGACGCAATGTGGTTTTAATGTTTTGCCAGCGTCACAGACAGTGATACAGCATTAAACCAACAAAGAAGTCAGAATCTAAAATTCCAATCAATCTATCATAACCCAACAATATTTAAAATGGTCGTCAAAAAACGCACAAAACCTAGTCCAAACATTATTGTTACTTGAAAAGTCACAATTCCCCTCTAGTTTGATATTACTACAATAACTCATAAGGGTTATGCTGAATACAATTAATTGAAGCAAAAAGATTAATTAATTTCCTTCAAAAACGTAACCATAATAAATGATCATAAATAACATTCAAATACATCTGAAAATATATTAATAGGCCCATCATGGTACATCAGTCATCCTTATTGTCCAGACCAAAAACGTGGTCATCAGAACATTTTCTCACATGACAACTTCAAATGCTACTAACTAAAAAAGTATAATACTAATTCACATTTTGGAAGTACGATTTAAAAAAATGAACAATAAATAACCAGTGTTAAAGATATCTTCGGTAGTGTATGCTGCCTCCTGTGTGTGTTCATAAAATATTCGGTTGTGTAGGTGTGCAGACGTGTACGCTCTAAATCCGTGTACAGTTTAAATATGTGAACTCTTGCATACGCCAATAAAGCGGCATATATTCCCTGAGATCTGAAGTCAGGAGCAGTTCTTGCACTCCCAATATGTGCACAGCGTCCATTGTCATGTACAAACAACATCACAAAGGAAATCTGCAAGAAATATATACACAACTAGTAAAATATACCCTGCTTTGACATGACAAAGATAACATATTTTGGTAGTAGGGGCACCTTTCGACGGCCTCGCTCTCAAATGGTGTGTTCGGTACGTACTAAGGCATAATCACCCCGGCATCACTCGGTCGCTTGTCCAGCGTGATTGCTGTCAAAATTATATATCAGGTTGTTACAAGGTAACGAAAGGAACTGCTACACAACATAAAGTTAAATTGTGACAAACAAACGCTATTATTTTGAGACAGTAATACGTATTAATACACTAATTATAGTAACAACTCTCCCTTTGGACTGATGTATTTGTATATATTATACAATAATACTGGTACTTAGAATAAGTAAAATAAACACAGACAAATATAAGTAATGGCGCTTTGAAACCTAAATATATAGCATATATAGCCAAAATTGCTGTTAAGTTATGACAGAGATGGTATGTTGTTGCACGCGGCGGAAATCCACTTGATGGCACTATGTCTGATATCCGTAGTCTATATTTTGATATTTTCGGACATTATATATTGAAAACGATGCATGCCGACCAGCGGACGAGGTGGCCAGGGACAAGACAATATCTTTATTGCATTGAACAATCAGCTATTACAAATCCACATCTATTACAAGCCCCCAGAGACAAGCCCCATTCACACAAGGCGAATCTATTAGAATTTGTATGAGATAAACCATTCACCAGATGGCTCTGCTGAACAGCCGACTTAATATTATCTCACTCAAATCAACCACATACACCATAGAATGGGATTCAACGATTTTGAGATATTAAGAATGTATATCAGGTATACATACATGCCAGATATGTAGGAGGAATCTTTCTCGAGTTCACTATATGATAAAGAACCTCCAGGAACCTTTGTGCCAAGAGTGTAGATGTGGAATAAAAAAATATATATTAAGCAACAGTCTTTGTCTGAATTTGAAACAAAAAATCCTGATGATTGGGGATGAATAATTATTGATGATTATATAGGTTGGCAAGGGACAATATATTTCATCGCAAAAGTACAACGCCATATTAATATTACCTTGTGATACATATAACACATTTGTACCGCACACGGTGTATACCAGAATATGTTAGGACATGACTATGTTGCTTTCAACGTAGTCAAACCTATATCAGTATTATATTACGTTTATAATTAATTTAAGTAAATTTACCTCGCGTATTCATTCGAATGATGGATAGCAAATATAGCACAGAGACATTCAGCAGTTAAAAAAAGTAGAGTCAAACTACTTACTACTCTGTGATTAAGCTCTGCCACAAACAGGTATCGCAAAGGATGTAGCAGGTATTTGTGGTACATGGCTTTCAAATAATCTCTGCCAGGAGAGATGTCTTTACTGAACTCAATGATTGGCTGATAATCGTCAGCTGTGGCTTTTCTCAACATCACTCCAGCAGGAATCTGTGGCAAGTCTTTATTCATCTTACTTCTGTACAAAGTCTTGTCTTCCTGCGGAAATTGCATGATGATTTATCTCGTTGGGAGCTGTCACACAACTGCTATGTTAGCAATAGCTGGACTATTCATCAATCAATACGGGCATTATGCGGGTACACTCATACATATATATGCACATTCAATGAACCAATGCTTAATTTGAAATTTGTCAAGAATTTATTATATTCAGTCGATCTATTATTTCAAAACTGTTACTAATTAATTAAAGAGGCTAATTGAGTAGTTATTATTAATGATAATGTTGAATAATATATAGTGATTTTTATTATATGTAATTTAAACCCGCCTACATTTAATGGAGAAATAAAAATCATCTTGTTTGGCTGTCGTGCTTCAATGATTTGACCATTGTCGTACAAATGGCTGGTCTTTGGAATCAAACATCCGGTATTTGTTGTATTAATATGTGTGGCCGGTTATATTTACCGTCATTATCAGCTTATCCTTTGGCTAAACATTTAGGACTTTATGTAATTTGTCAGCAGTCGTGTTTTAGGGGCTCCATGAAAGGTTAATGGTGCATTTTTTATTTATTTAGTGACTTTAAAAAAGGGTAAATCACGTGCCATTTTTAATTTAGTGCAAGAGTATATGTCTCCATGTTTTCACATTATGTTAATCTGTAGTACTATCATTTTTCTCACTCAGAAAAAAACCCCACTAAACAATAGAAACTTTGGTGCATATTTATTGTAACAAGTCATGTAGCACAATGTCACAATGTCATGTAACTCAAAATGATCAGTATGCACATTGCATACAACGTAAGTGTAACAAAAATGGTGCGTAGAACTCGGAGGGGGGGGGGGGTGGGGCGGGGTGAGTTGGAGGGGGAGGGGGTTGGGGGGGTCCCAAATTACAGTTGTGTGTTTTTCAATCTTTGAATAACCATGTCATGTACACATCAATATGATCAGCAATTTAATTCTAGTCAAGCAGCTCTCCAATACAAACGAAATCGTCGAGATATATATAATACACACAGCAGACAAGGTGGCATTGCCCTTTGCAGTCAATATATTATGCTAAATACGGGAAATCTTCTAGTCTACAAAACATATACAAATGATCACACTGTATGAGAGAAATATCTAACATTTAATGGAACTCATAAGTATCCTTGAGTACATAGGGGCCTACATTGCAAGACCAATACACTTTTTATCAAATATACGGATACTAGGCCTCGTTTCTTACTATATATGTTCAAACATCAGTGTATGTACCACGGCGAGATGAAGCTTATCGTTTAACGTCGATGAATGTTTCAGAACATTCATCAACGTTCATCAATGGCTCATCAAGACAGTTATGACTGCGTTCGAACTGTTCTTCAAAAACATTTCTTGACAAATTATGAATATTACTGAACACTTGATCAATAAATGTTGTTCATTATTTAGTTAATGAAGTTCATATGAGTGTTGATGCAATTATACATTATCCATGTACCAGCTAGCAGGCTTGATGATCACACAAACATTCCGTTGTATCATCCCTGCAGTCGCTTAAGATTGGGCTGAACGAGTGAATGCGTTTTTAAGCCTTAGTCAAAATTTTGGTGGATGCCTATTTTCGTCATCAGACGCGTCCGTCCGCCCGCTCGCCTGTCCGTATGTCCGCCACTTTCAGCACTGTTCTGTGAAACTCAATGACCTTGACCTCCTTTGTTTTCACTGAGCTGGCTAATACAATGAAGTATGGGGGAGGGATCTTATATAACCTTGTTTTCACCGTCACAGAATGCAGTATGGGGAAAAGGGGTCTTATATGCCTCTTATATAACCTTGTTTTCACCGAGTGACGTCACTGCGTTTTACAGAATAACTTGTTTCGCGCAAGGGGAATGCGCATTAAACTTGACAAAAGCTTGACAAATTCCACATTTGACCTTTCTGTGACCCCTATGACCTTGACTTTTTCCGATCGACAAATTTTCCCGTTAACGCGATTCACTCAACATTTTTTTATGTATCACTCCAAAATGTATACCATATATCCATTTCACTAATAGCTCAGATAAGTTTGAAATTGGGCAAGATTCGGACAGAAACTAGGTCATTGCGGCTAAAATGGCCGATTATCGGTCATTATTTTTGTAACATGCGTAATATCTGGAAAACCGGACCAGATGGCTAGAACATTACTATAGAACAAAATGTGCAGTTTTAGGTAGGGATATACCATGAAAATTTTTATTTTGATCAAATTGAAAATTGCCAACCTGCGGCCACTTCCGATCGACACATTTTCTCGTTAACGCGATTCACTTAACATTTGTTTATGCATCGCGCCAAAATTTATACCATATATCCCATTTCACTGATAGCTCAGATGAGTTTAAAATTGGGTAAAATTGGACAGGTCATTGCGGCCAAAATGGCAGATTATCGGCCATTATTTTTGTAATATGCGTAATATCAGGAAAACCACACCAGATAGCTAGACCATTATTTACCATTGAAAAATTGAGCTATACCATGAAAAAATTCAACTTAATCAGAATCAACTTATTGATTGATTGAAAAAAATATGATCAGCAGCTAAGATGTATTTTTTGCGATGGGCAGCAATAATTAATTATAAATTACAATAAAACCATAAACGCAACAACATCAAAGAAAACCTTCTTGCCATTTTAATTTTTCAAAAAGCAGATTGATCATAACAATTTGGTTAAATCTCTAGTGAATTCCACTACGGTGACAACAGTGGCATGTTTAGAATGGACCTCAGAATTGATCATTTGAACAATATTTGTCGTGCAAATGTAACACAAAGCAGTGTTATAATTGTTATTGTTACAATGCTCAAAAAAATGTTTTTAATTATGTGAACATGCTACTGTGTCTCAGAGGATTCGCCACAATAACGTGCATCTAGATGTAATTATCAGAACACTGCGCCCCGATCTCCCCTAAATAGAATGACTCGATGGTGAAACCTGTACGTTGAGCTGTAGGGCCTACGCTTGTCGATACAGATATAAAGATATATAGATGTTTTATTGACACAATTTCAAGTCATTGCTGACTTATTTGTCATAGTAATATATATATATCTATATATATCTATATATATATATATATATCTATATATATATATCTATATATATATATATATATATATATATATATATATATATATACAATATGTACAGCAGGGTTAGCATGGTTAGTTCTGTGAATGAAATATGGACATGGTATGTACACTTACATTCCGGCTTGCCATTTACACATTTAGACAACCTTAGGGTATATAAAATATTCATCATGACTCATGACTATTTAAAATAACGTCAGACACCATACAGCATTATCATGTTATGTACAAGGGGCATATTTGTTTCCCGCACCAAAACCAGAGATAAAATAGCTACTATAAGTTATTCTAAATGGCAGCAAAAAAGACACTCTGGAAAGCGTAGAAACTTAAATTATATACAGGTTTACATCTAGTCTAGTGCGCGTTAGACACCATATTAATTGTTTTATGATCTTTAACATGGTAAATACTTCATACCTCGTTATTTGAGCACTTCTCAGTCACGCCATAGTCATTTCCACATATTAATAAATATTTACACCGGGAGTGAAAACCTCCCAGACCTCAAAGAAAGAGTCAGTCGACATAGCAGGTCTGACTAATTCCTTAGGGTCCCACCCGGTCCAATAACACAGGCGACGGGAAGGGCCCCTAAACTTAAAACAATAAATCTAGCCCTAAAAGAATAAGCCCAAGTGAAATAATCTAATATATGGCAATGCCCAGTGTCTGATCATGAGAAATGTCATTAACATGATTAAGTTAATTCAAATGGGATTAAAAGATCAGATATATACATCATTGATTAAAAGAAATTACAAAATACATGTATATACAATCTGAGGTATATGACTAGCTCATGAGTGCTGCGCAGAGTTGCTGCAGACCGATGAACTAGACAGCCCCCACTAAAAATGATTTTACACATAATTACACATATTTTTTACAGCTTTAGAGCTGAAGAGCACCACATATATTACACTAGATATGAGAGGCCATTGCACCTGGCCAAGTTCGTGAGTGAAGCGAAGAATTATTTGTGGGACTATGGCATACCAAACGTGGAGGAGCTAACTCTGGTTCGAGCGTATCAGCGAAAGCCGCCGTCCAAGATTCGAACCATATATAGACAACGTTCCACACGAAATTTAATGTTTACCATTACCATGATAACCATTACAAATTTGCAAAGTATGTCCCATGGATATCACAACGTGTGATAGGCCGATCTAGCTCGAACGTATCAGTAAAAGCCGCCGTCCAAGAGTCGAACCAGACCTAATGCTTAGTGATTATCATTACGATTAGGTTGTTAAACAACTATTTTCCCAAAATTCATATAAGTATACTTTGCCAGAGCGTTGATTATTGCATGGTTTTCGCTGCCCATGATAGATTTGAATTGTTCAACTCAATGTTGACTAGATAGGGAATATCAGTCACATAGTATGTATACCTATAATGTAAATAAAATAATAAACAAATGTAATTATTAGACTGTGCCCCGATCTCCCATATATAAACAATTATCTCGTTCACACTAGTGTAACCATAAAGAGGTTATTAGATTTTTTAAATGTTTGTAATAAATATAGATGTGCGTATTACTTTAACAATGTTAATGTACAGAATGAATGCAATGGGTACCTAACCGCCTCATAATAGGTGTGTGTTTATGCGTGCAGTTTGTTGTAAAGGTACGGATAAAATAATAACGTTGTTTAATTATGATGCTGGTATCGTGTATTACTATTATATACATTTAAGTCCACCCTGTTACAATAGTAGGCCAACAATAATCGTAATTTGTGTTATTATTATATCATCTTTATTAGCGATCAATTTGTGATTTCACAGAATATAATTCCTTTGAACATTTCGGGATAAAAGAAATCTGAGATTTATATAAGCTCAATTTAGGTGTCCTGAATGCAAAAATGTTGTTTTCCAAGCTGTATTTTGACTCTTTGGAGCCGGAAGATAAAAAAACCACTGTTTTTTGCATCAGATAAGTACGTATTTTTTTAAATAAGAATAAAAACACATAATAGTATTTTGAAATATAGCAGGATGTATTTTACTAGCCCCTCGGTTAATGAAAAATACATTTATATTAAAAAAAAACATTTTTCATTGTTTACAGCCCCCAATAAAATACTGTTTTTAGAATACTTACAATTCACATGTGTAATAGAGTATTATCAATGTATTATCAATTAAAGCATGCATATTTTCTACATGATGAATGTTACTGTATGAATGTTACAAGATCACTTCTTAGTGAATGTATTTGAAGGGACATGCCCAGGTCTAAAATCATTAAAAAATCGGTGATTTTATTTTAGCGTATTAATATGACCATATGATGTAAACATGTCCATAGAGTAGAACTGCATACGTTTTTTAATTTTTTGTGCTGCGCACTTACCAGTTAGGCTAGATTTAGAGACGAAATTCCCGTATTTCTTATTTTTGACATGGTTGTCAATAATTAGAAATCAGGAACTCGTCTCTATATCTAGCCTAACTGGTGAATGCGCAGCACAACAATTAAACATCGTTTGCAGTTCTAGTTTATGTACATGTTTACATCATATGGTCAAATTAATAAGCCAAAATCACCGATATTTTTATGATTTTAGATCTGGGCATGTCCCTTGAGGCTTTGATGTGTAAAAAATGTCTGGCATCTTAATACTAACGCATATGCAACTGAAATTAAGACACACGTTTCCAAGTATTCCTTATTTTTACGAGGAATTTAACATCTTAATCGGAAGAGACTCGGCTATATTAGACTGTAGTTGTGTATGTGTCAATGACTACATCAATTTTATTGAATGATATCACATATGAAAACATGATGCTGTAAGACTAAAAACATCAGCTGGGAAAAATCTGAAGGTTAATAAAATGTTATGTACATGTATAATGATTTCCTTGCAGCATGATGTTCAAGCATCGCGTAACCTAATGATTTATAACAACACACTGACTAAAAAAACGTATAAAATCAGCCTCACTTCCAAAATGAAAAAGTCCCTTAATGATATTAGAAATGACAGCGAGGATATCGATGCCACAAAACTGTGTGTATGCAGAATAATTGCAAGTTGTTCTCATCAATATAATGCTTTGAAAGGATAAAGAATAAGCTTATCGTGAGAACTTCACCGAGGGTGTACGTTGTCCAAAGATAGAGCAGTACATCGAAGGCGCTGCGCAACACCTTATTGAACATTTTTAAAACAAAATGCAACGGCCAGGCGAGTCTTGAACTCCACAGTTTCCAGGGATAGAAATGAAAGCAGGTGCGTCACTCACTGTATCCTCACTGATCAATAATATTTACCTCGTGACGAGCCCACTCTGCTCCGCACACGGGTGGGCCTACATCATGTGCTCAGCGAATTGTGACGATCCACCTACACCAAGCAGAGGTAGTTTAGAAAACTGATGATTGACCTAAACTATTAAAGTAAACATAAAATACTGTCTTCAGTAGCATTATCTTGCTTGCATCTGGATGGGCTGACCTCGTTTCAATTGTATTTATCGCCATTAAAATGATTTTAGCAGTACCGTTTTGGTACAGCCAGCATTTTTGTTATTTCTACAAATTATTTTCCTGTCTGGTATCTTTATTATCCGGGAATTATTTAAATCCATTATCTGTTTTTGTTCAGGAAGTTCATGGCTGATAATTTGGGGCCTACTAAGGCTTGTGATACAATGGGTACGGCTAGAAGAGAAACCACAGTCCATTCTGCTTGAACCCTTTCAGCGCGGGGACCGTCTTTATAAGTCAGAATCTGACGTCTGTAAACGTCAGATTCTGACGTATTGAGTCTCACTAATTTAGAAAACAGTAGTTCTATATCTTTACTAAGCTTATTTTAGCTGAACGTATACTTTTGTCAAATATTTTTTCTACCTGGGGAAATTTATTTTTAGGTAAATTGTCTGTTTTTCTCCCCTTTATATTTTCTATCTATTTGTTATTTTCCTTGCATATCTTTTCATAATTGTGCCAAATTATTAGTCCAATAGGACTTTTATGGCCGTATCTTGTTACATCACTGGCATGTATATATGGATCACATTATAATCTATCCATTTCAGATATTAATATTCTACATAACTGGTTATACATCATTTATTTCTTGTTGGGTTTGTTAGGGAGTTAGGGTGCCGTTACACAATGCATTCTGGTGGAGCTAGCTGCTGTACTTGTCATCTTGTCTGATCTCCCCAGCTACTGGTCCGGTTGTTCACATACCATAAGTACACGCCCTTATGTTATTAAACCGTCGTGGGAAGTTTTGCGTAATTCTTGCTAATGTGAATTTTTGCTAAGATTAGATTTAGTAACTGAAATTGGCGGCCATTTTAGATCATTGGCGGCTCAGGATCTAAAACGGCCACCAAGCGACACAATTAGACCTTAGCTTTTCACACTATTTTTACTGGGGTATCATATAGAAAATATTCAGAATAACTGTATAACTTCTGAACCGATAAAATAATTATATAACCAATTGAACCAATTCATAAGGCAGCGGGCGGGGGACCTAGGGTAGTGGTTAGCACCGCTGCCTTTCACGCAAGAGTTCGGGATTCGGTTAAAGTCTCGGCGGTTTGAAAGAAATAAAAAATGTTTCTTCCCCATCCACGTGTGAAAGTCAGTATTGTGGGGAGCCTCCGTGACCGAGAGGTAGCGTGCTCGGCCTCAGACCGCCAGGGATCGAATTTCGAATCCTGTGTCTGGAGGACAGTGTCGTTTCAATCATCTCACCATCCTCAGGAGGTTCTCCTGGCCCAGTTTAGCCTATATGTGCACAAAGGTGGCCTAAAGCCCGATTCCTTTCATTTCTCCCAATTCCGATCGGTGATGTAAGGCTGCGTCAGCAAGTCTTGTATGCGACCTCGTAGGGAAGATGGATAAAATGGGCATTTGGTAATTTGAAAACGTTATTGATGTTTATAACACATTATATTCTCAACTGTTTTGATGTGCTTGGTTTTTCAAAAAGCGCACTGATTATAATTGTAAATATGTCACAAACGGCTGCTATCCGGGATTTTAAGGTAGGGAAAAAGTAAGTCACTGAATTCAAGACATAAGAAATGAATTTCTTAACTTCAAATCTTATAGAAACCATAAATTGTGCATTCCAGTGCGACAAACTATAGAAAAATGTTTTTTTTCTCTATTTTTGCGGCCATTTTTTTTTGTTTATTTGAAGTTGCAGAACACAATCAATATAGAGAATGTCATCTGGCAGATTCGAATTCAGAACACTCAAATTATATAAAAACAATTGGATGACAAATTCTACTCGAAAATGCCGAGCGTGTTTAGATTTCGAAAAGCTACATCACACAATGGCAAATACAGGAAATTGATACCACATCAAGGGAACCATTATTTATATAGGGTGAGGACAGAATGAAACAAAACATGAAGAAAATAAATTAATAATATGCAGTAAATAACAGGTGATATATACAAAATATTCTACTCTCGGGTCACAAACACCTCATAATGACCGGCGGATAAAGGGGGTGGTAAAAAATTGTATTTAGAATTTTTTGACAGCTTGTAATACCGTACGAATGTGACAAATTCTATAATATAGGGGCCTAACTGGTTACATTATAAGGCGCCGGTCACATAATTATGTTAATTTGCATAAAAATCACCATAAGAATTAACGCTAAGCCTCGCGGACCATCCTATTGGAAACTTGATATTGATGTATTAAAAGAAAATGAATATGTAGCGGCAATTGGAAACATTTTCGGAGAAACCGTAAATAATTATCAAAATATAATATGCAAGCGAATGGTATGGGACCTATTTAAAATCAAAGTCAAAGAATACACCATTTTATATTGTAAAAAAAAACACAAAAAACAAAATGTAATGTTTGAGTATGAAAATAAGCTAAAAGAAATAGATCTGAAACTAGCTAATTTAAAATTTAACGAAAACATAGATCTCCAGATGGAAAGAGAACAGGTTAAAACTAAACTAGATGAAATTTCAATGGAAAGGGCTCGAGGATTCTACATAAGATCGAGGGCACAATGGCTTGAAGAGTGGGAAAAAAACACTCATTACTTTCTTTCACTCGAAAATAAAACTTAACAAGACAACTGCATACATTCCTTGAAAACGGCCAACGGGAAAACACTAAATCATAATAATGACATACTAGAAGAGACTGTAAACTTTTATTCCAATTTATACTCAAGTAAACAGCCCTGTAAAAAAGCAATAACGAATTTTATCAGAGACGTACACTTTTCACATACGTTGAATGAAGATGAAAGAGAAAGTTGCGAAGGCTCGATAACTACACAAGAATGTCTAAAAGTAATTAAAGAAAAGAAACGCTGGACTTGATGGTTTACCCATAGATTTCTACGATACCTTTTGGCCTCTTTTTGGAAACTATTTTGTTGATGTGTTCAATGAAGCCTATTAACTGAATCACAAAAACGATCTGTGTTTTCCTTAATTTATAAAAAGGGTGATCATAATCTAATACAAAATTACCGCCCAATTAGTTTAGCAACAACTGATTATAAGATTATTGCTTTTATTTTAGCCAGCAGACTGAAACCTATTATGCCAAAAATAATTAATGAATCCCAAACAGGCTATGTCAAAGGCAGATATATTGGTCAAAACATTTGAATGGTTCAAGATGTAATTTCTTATTTAAAGTCAAATAAACAAACAGGCATACTACTCTTATTAGACTTTGAAAAGCTTTCGATAGTATTGAGTGGGAATATATATGGCAAAGCCTCAAAAAATTTAATTTTGGACCCGAATTCATCCGCTGGGTTAAAACACTATATAAAAATCCAATAGCAATAATAACAAATAACGGTTGGTTATCACAAGAAATAAATTTGCAAAGGAGCATAAGACAAGGCTGTCCAATATCGTCGTTGCTCTTCATTTTTGCTACAGAATCACTTGCTCAGAAATTAAAAGAAAAACTAGGAGGAATAAAAATTACACGATCCGGAAATCATATCAATATAAAAATTGCTCAATATGCTGACGATACTATCTTATTTTTAAGTAACTTTAAAGATGTATTATCAGCAATCGAACTATTAAATAAATATGAATCTGTAGCCGGGCTGAAGTTGAACATTTCAAAAACAGAAGCTCTCTTTTTTGCCGAAGATTTTGACACTGTTCAAGAAATTCACGGTATAAAATGTATAATCGAAGGGGAAACAAAATGTCTATGTATCTACATAGGTCATAATATGGAAGCATGTGATGAAAAAGGCCAGACAGAGAAAATTCGACAAATTGATAAATTACTACAAATATGGAAGAAGAGAAATCTCACTACATTTGGTAAAATAACAATATTGAAATGTCTGGCAATACCAAAAATTATACATATAGCACAAAAAGCATGGAAACTTGTGTCTAATTTACTAAAAATTGCTATAAATTTGTCGGATATTGTATTTGGTCATAAATTATCTTGCCATGAAAACTACATCATCTCTTTTGTGACATTTTGTATATTTAAATTATGGATTCTAGGAAATAAAATTACTGTGAATATTCATAATTTCAAAATATTTTTAAAACATGAGTTACTTTATAAATCAAACGAAAAATCAGAATACATTTAAGGAGCTATTATCATTAAGCATGTCTATTGTATAATATTGTGTGTATGTATTATTGTCTTTACCAATATATATATATTTCTTATATGTACCGATGATATTATTTATTAATTGTATGTCATGATGTATATGTACACTTATGTTTGTCTACTGCTTGAAATATGGTTACAGTATGCCGCTCTACAAGCTTGCAAAATATGGCACTATAGAACCGTGTATTGTAACCAGACGTATAATGTAACCGGTAAAATTATACGTCAAGTATAGAGTCAGAGTCTCCTGCTAGATGAGAACCAACTCGTCATATAGCACAGTCATCAGGTGTCAGCACTGCTTGACACCTGATGACTGTGCTATATGACGAGTGGGTTCTCAGCTAGCAGGAGACTCTGACCCAATGTAGACTTGAAGTTGGCTAGTGGCTACTTTTCGTGAGTACACAAAGCAAAGCTTAGTCTGTGAAAAATAATACATATTTATACAAAACTACTAGAAACGTTAGAAATTTAAATGTGATGTTTGAGAACATATATATCAAGAGAACAAAAAACTATAAAAAACAGGAAATGTAAGAATAAAATTGATAGTAATCTAAATTTAAGATTTAAAATTACTCTTATCTATCAGATTTCACATTGCCCTGTGGGATCTTTACAACTTCCAGCATTTATATACTCTTCAAGATCGTCTTCAAAGGCAAAGTTGCCACATGTCGGGAATCCATTTGGTGGCGGAGTTATATCTTCTTTCTCTCCAACTTGCATAACAAGTGCCATGCCAAGGTCAAGGTGAAATGGGAAATGACAGTGAAGAAACCAATAACCAAGGTTGTCAGAACGGAAGCGAATTACAGAATATCCTCCTCCTGGCACTCCAACAGTGTTCCTGATTGGGGGGAAGGATGTTTTCATTTCTGGACTATCGCCATTCCAGCTTGTTGAATAGCAGTTCTCGTCATTACATTTATAATCGGAATTCACGCTAATAGATCTACCCGTCGTGTTGTCGATTGTGCCGAATCCTTGTTTAAGAACAGCAAAGCTGTGTCCATGTAAGTGAATTGGGTGATTTATAGGTAGAAGATTTGAGAGAACCATCTGAATCACTTTACCCTTAGGAAGCTTAAGTATGTTGGTACATCTGCATCCTGTGGAACATTCATCATCATCACAGGGAACTATATCGTCGTCATTATCTTGAGAAAACGGCACAGAAGGAGTAACGAACGTCCTCGCATTAATTGAAGATAGACCTACGAAATCGAAGTGCAAAAAATATTCTTCATCTGGGTCGCAATTCAGTCCGTAACGCTCATCTAGATATTGCTGTGCCAGAGCCGATTCTGCACTGTTTAGGTGTATACATCTCTTGTTGAGATGATCTGGAAATGATTGCAATGGACAATTGAACACAAGGCAATGGTGATCTGCCTTACACTTCCTGGGCTTACTCTTGGGATTTTTCACTCCCTCTGTATTTGTATACTTGATAATAGCTCTGCCTTCGTGTATTATCCCATCAGGTGAAGTGAAGAACCCGTCACTTTCACCAAGTGACACAAATCTCATCCAGTAATGCCCTTGGTTCTTCACAGGAGTCAATTCAAATTCTACAGATTGTCCAGGTACAATAATGAAAGAGTCCACAGTGAGAGGCTTGATGGGTCCTGCCTCCAATCCAACGATTGTTAAAGCGTGTCTATCAATGGATACTTCATAAGGATGCTCTGCTCCTGAATGGACTAAATGGAACCGCGTTGCTTCACCTTTCTTGACGTCGAATACTTCATAAGGGAATGGCTTTGGCTTGCTCGTTGTCCGCCCTCTGCCGTTTACGAGAGTCGAGAAGTGATTTATCCTGCTGACAAACACGTTGTCAGTTCCTGTCCTGCGCAGCGGTAGGAACTGCATGTATTCCCCTGGACCTCCATTAGAGCGATCTGAATCATCTGTGCGGATCACCTCAGCTGTCGGATGCCACCAATCCATCACATTGACAGGGTAATATGTATGAGTGGGTTCTGCGGAATGCACAATAAGATTCCCAAACAAGCCATCCATGCGTTGGTAGGCTATATGGCCGTGGTACCAATGGCTACCAGCTGGAGAGGCTATAAAGCGATATGTGAAGCTTGTAGAGGGATGGACTGGACACTGACTAATAAATGCTGCGCCATCCATCCACGTGTTACAGGTATGATGCATGCCGTGAAAATGAATTGTCAGTACTTCAGTACCCAGGTCATTGATCACATTCACCACAACCTGAAACACAGGCATAATCTTAGATACGCAATCTTGAAAATATTATTTAAAAACTTCATTTAAAAACTTCATTAAAAAACGTGAAAAGATAAAAAAAATGTTTTTATAATATTTGCATATTATATTTTAAAAGTGTATTTTGCAAAAATGTCATAAACACATTTTACAAATGTTGTTTAATAAATGTTTTGCATAAAAAAAATATTTAATGTTTTATAACAATATTCTGTTGACCCGACGTTTTAATAAAACATTGATATATGACCTTTGAAAATATTGGAAAAATGTTTTGTGTTTGCTGAATCAAATTATATAAATTATCAAATCGAATCAAGTTTATTATCTGTATCTTGTTACAGACAAGTGAGACATACAAAGTTATACATTATTATTTGCTAACCAGGAAGGCATACAGTAAAATTACCATATATTTTATCCGTGCAAATTCTTAACGATAATTTGTGTGAGTTTAGATAGTTTCAGTAATTTAGTCCCACTAACATTCATAACATTATTAAAAGTAAAAATCGATGGATGTGTTAATACGAGTTTGCCTAGTAATAACATTTTTCTGTTCTGCAAACAAATCACATTTTAATACATAACGGAACTCGTCTCCCACTGCGTTTATGTATTTTAATATTATGTCTTCGGAATTTTGTTTACTTTTTTGAACAGAGATTCTATGATTTCGACATTTACAGAGCAGAATCCATACATAAAACATTTGTATGACATTTATACAACGTAAAATGTTATACAAGTGTTGTGTGTTTGCTGGGTAGCGCTTTAACTCTTTCAGCAGGGACCGTCGTTATACGTCAGAATCTGACGTCTGTAAACATCAGATTCTGACGTATAAAGACGGTCCTCGCAACTAAAAGAATTAAAACATTTTTAATGGTCGTAGACTTATACATACCATAGGTATTTAAATGAAGAGGAAAGAGCTAACTAAGACGTTTATGATAATTTCAAATTGAAAAAAACGTTGTTCTCCATGGTTTAAAAAATCTCAGCGATACCTATTTGTTATCAGTGTTTAAATATTTCTTAAACTGTAACATGTGTAAGGCTATCCGAGACAAGTATGAGATATAATAACATTTCAAAGCAGATCGAGTGCAAAAATTATATATCAACGTTCACATTTAACCATCAGCTTTGAATCAATGGGTTCAAAATCGTCTTTGAAATATATGGATGAAGCATAGAGCGAACACTAGAACAGATAGAGCTGGATTCTGGATCTTATTTTTTCTAATGAAAATAAGAGAAAGTTAAGATGATCTTATTTTTTAAATTCTTCGTGGGATGACCCCTGGGGCTAGGCTGCTAAAATCCTAAAATTAGGATTATCTTAGCTTTCTCTCACTTCCATTAGAAAAAATCATTTTACTTTTTCGATTTTTTGGTGAGATCATGGGCTCCAGGTTCATTCGCGTTCACTCTGAGGCCAAACACTTACCACAGTCTATTTTAACATGCTTAGGACTAATCATGTTAAACCTTTGCATTTTATCACTTTTAATAGAGATACACTTTTAAGTTAGTTAAAATCTAATTTTTCCCACAAATTACAATTTAGAGGGGGGATTTATCTTCATTTTAATCAAACAAAATGGTTTTGTTCCAGGCTCATATTACTTATTATTTGACACCCATTGAAATACTTTGCATCACACCTAAATATACTATGCCAAACACAGCCATATTGCAAAACCAAACAGCAGCAATCGCTTACTTGAAAATAGAACAGTTACTGCAGTTTGATTTTTATCGTCAAACAAGGTATGTTTACCTGCACACCCTCCATAACATTGATTACTGGACCCGGCATTTGATTATTAATGACAATGACGTCACGTTTATAGCCGTCTAGTGTGATGACGTCATCCATAGAGACTGTCTGGCCGATTATAGGATGCTGCTCCTTTCTGTGAGACAATGATTTCACGATCTCCAGCTCTTTGTTCTTACTGAAAAAAGAACATGTGAACTGCTAGTAAGATAATATAGTGGTAGTATAACTTAAGTAAGCCTACTTGATAATAATACTTAGCATACGTACATGTTTCAAATAAATTAAACACGTAAATACACTTATCACGTGTTACATACGTGTGCCTACCTAAATCTATGTTATTTATGATATGTCCCTATATTATATTACATGTAGGCCTAATACCAAGATCATGTAAACAATGTCTTAGCCCCCACATGTTTACAAAAATGTACACACAGTTTTCAATTCAATTCAATTCAGTTTATTCAGTGTACAAGAAACAATGTTAATAACATTTTGATAACATATACAAATAACACAAGGGTGGTACCATAAGAAATCCAGAAGCAAGCGGGTTACGAGTGGAGCATCCACCATCAGAGAAAAAACTAACAAAAGCGTTATCATCCACATCATAATTACCGTTTAAACACTTCCAGAAGAAAATAATATGAGTATATTCACGACGCATAGTTAAAGGTAGAATGTTCGTCATTAATAGTCGATCTTTATAATCTACTTCAGCATAGTTAAAAACATATCGGGTCATTAACCTCTGAATTTTCTCTATGTTTTTTATATTTTTACGACTAGTGTCACTCCATACTGCAGTACAGTTGGTCGTCGTTCGTGGTCAAAATGTTGTGAAATTATAAAATATGAAAGGGCATTTATTGATCCTGTTGATCACCGATTTGAACACGACGTTCCAATTTAACTGCTATCTGTACTATAATCATCGCAAACGTAAATGTTCAATAATAGTACACCCCCTTATGTCACAAAATAAGCCGTCGTGGGATTTTTTGCTTAAAGCTGCATAACTGTTTTGTTTATTTTATTCAAAATATTAATCCATGGAGAATGGTGTTTTATTTTTTTATTTTACTCCCCCGGTTAGTGAGTTATTAAGGATTTAAGTTTGTTGTTTTTAAATATTGTTGCCCCACCAAAACAGACCTGATCACAGCGGAGTAAGACACACTGTTTGTATAATCATAGTAAGACCATAACTTTCGAACTATTTGAAGCATATACCCGTGTAATACCTCATTTTCACATGATTTTTGCCGACAAAGTTAGTGCAGTTATTTTCATCGTATTAGGCATCCTTCATACAAAATAGCTGCTCGATGGTATTTTTAATAATTCTGAACCATATAATAAACCAGTTTTAGTTTCACAAAATAAGAGCTCTGTATCAAGTTTTTAAGTTTAAACATCAAGTACATCATCGTTGGAATCATACAGAAGAAAACTATGTTTACATTTTTAGGAATCAGTTTTGCATGCACATATAGTTCAGTACACTGGACATTATTTCTCCTACAGGAACAATTCCCTTTGCACATACTTTATCGACAACCGCATTTGACAAACTGCAATACACAAACAAACGGTATCCGCATTGGTTTTAATTCCCCATTTGACCCACGTGACCAGCCGAGGGCAGTTGGTTCCAGATACCTCTGCAGTGGAGTGAGGGTTTGATGCCATATGTGACCCTGGAGGTGTGCTCGTCTGATGTGCACGTCCATGGCACCTTGTGAGGGTGGAAGTTTGTCTATACCAAGGCTTTGGTCCTGTCCACAAACGTGATACCACCTGAGATATTCAGTCTTAATTTGTTCACTTTGTTTGGAAAATAGTGAGCAAATAAGTTCCTCACAACCCATGATCACTGGGTTTATCTTTTATTCCAAGCTTGGTCAGAGCCAGATGTACATTTTCGCTGGCAATAAGAAAAGAGTTCCACCAAGCTGTCTTACTTTTTCCAAACAAGCGACCGGTAGTGTCTCAACCACTTAGGCAATGGAAACTTATTAGTGCCTCAATGCGAGCCTGGCCAAGGGTATTTACAATTGGCAGGAGAGGAAAATGCCTCCGTTTTTCAGCCCAGTTCTTATAATCATTACAGTGTGACGTTCAAGTAGTGGCAGGGAATATAATACCAACACCGGTACATCTATATCAGATGAATATAAATGGATGTTGACGCTTTTACTGTGTATTTCTGCTGCACAAAGTACAAGAATTGTGTTGGCCTCTTCACGATTTTTTGGAGGGCCATCAAAAGGCTGGTGATTGCTGTGATAGGTACTGTACTTAATTGGATCAGCTTATCAGCTAGGTAGATTGTGAGCAAATACTTACAGTGCTGTTCAAAAATATAATCAACTCCTTGATACGAGTTTTGTCTTCAAACTTATATTTCCGAAGCTGTTTTGATTTACCTTTAGTTCGCCGGTTTCGTGTATTTTTGTTTAGAGAAGAGACTATCATAGTTATCACAAATTACATATACATGTTTTTAACCAGAATATGTCCTTACTATTGCATTTACAAAATGTACAGCCAGTTTTTCGCAGCTACTGATAACTCCTTTAAATACAACCTGTACACTTACAGCCGCAGTTCCATCAACAAAATGCAAGTGTTGTCATACTTTGGTGCAACATCATCAGGATTAGATCCATCTAAGTCATCACAAATACACGTGATTGATTCTAATTTATAGATTAATTTGTCTGAGCAAGGGTGCAGCATACCGTCGGGTGTCATCAGGAGACGATTAATCGTGGACAGTTCATGTTTAGATATCACTATCCTCGGATCAATGTCGCGGAAAGATCTTGTAATAACCAACAAACGTGCCATCATTGTACTTGATTCTTGGATTGCTAATGCCATGTTCTGTTTAGCATCATTGGTTTTTAATAGTTTTGCTGCAGCAGTCCATTTAAACACCTTGACCTTTGTCATTTTGCTCCAGAGATTGTCACCACCAGAAATTCGTTCCTCCACAAAGGTTTGGTATGCTAATTCTCTGCGTCTTTCTGTTTCAAGAATATTTTTTTGAATATCTTCTGGTATAATTGTTTTATTTTGTAAGTGAATAAGTCTGCTATTTGTGCCGTCTCCAGAATTATGATTTATATCGAATGGATCCGCATTTGAGAGTGATTGGTCAAGTTTAATAATATATTTTTCCAACCGTCCAGACTTTCTTTGATAAATTTGATGGTGCTGTTTCTTGTCTGGTTGCTTTAACCCTAACATATCTTCTGTCTCTGCAGAAAATAGGGCAAATTCAGGTGTGCTTAACCTTTTCACTACCATACATGACGGAAATTTCCGTCGTCATTTGTCAATGAACGTAACCATAAAATGACACAAATTTTCGTCAAATATATACTACATTTATGTATTTTTCGTCATTTGAAGCTGGAAATTGCGTTAGCAATTCCAGCTTCAAATGACGAAAAATAGAACTCCTACACCAGTATATCTGGATCCTGGCATGCACTCCGGCCTGGAAGTCAAAGGGTTAAGCAGTATCTGATTATAGAGTTTGGATCAGTTGTAATACCGGATAAGCCACCATCACCTTTATGGATTTTGTTCATGTGTTCCTGAGCTTGGTCAACACCAATAGCTGAGGATGCCACCAAATTAGTTTTAATGGTGAATCCCCCATTTTCAAAATCATGCCACACTTCAAGATGTGTCTGTTGAAGCTGATACATACGTGCTATATATTCTGGTATGCTCAATGCATAATGTACGCTGTTACGCAACAAAACAGACACACAATTGTTCCAGTGAAGCAAGATGTAAAGACCATACATGAGGAACTGAAGTAGATCAGTGACTTGACGCATATGTATACATCCTGGCCCATTTAAACATGGGTTAATTGTTATTTTCTTTGTCAAACTCTTCCATCAACTTGAAAAGATGTAATGTAGAAACCAATGCTTCTAAGTCACCATGGTTATTTTGTATATCGTTTTGAGAAGTACAGGATGTTATCAATTTTTCAAGGCATTCCTGAAGTTTCTGGTATATCTCTGGATGTTTTTGAAAAATGATTTCAACCAGAGATCTGAAAGTGCTTGCAAAATAATCTGATGACATTCGATAGCTCTGTTATAATGACTACCATGTTTTATTTGTTTATGTTTATGTTTATTTGACTTCCAGTTAAAAACATGCAAAAATGGTACATTATAATTATTATTATCATTTTTTGAACATGTTATTAACTTTGGTTGACGGGAACAGGTCGAGACGACCTCTACAATGCCTGTCAACCATATAAGTGAATTAAAATTATAGAATAAAATAATATCCATTGTTTAAAATAGCAATAGCAATTTAAAAATGTACATAGTATAGATTATAAAGTTTACTATTTGTACACATAAAATAAAATAACCGACAATTGTCTGTCATCTGTTTCCCGCACCAACACCAGAGATAAAATAGCTACACTGTGCTCTACACCGTGTAGCAAAAAAGGACACTCTGGAAAGCGTAGAAACCTAATTAAAACCTCGAAATGCTTTAGTTGTCTATTATATCAAAGGACATACAACTAGGATATGTGAAAAGGAAAAACAGTAAAAACTTATGGCACTCCTAATTTTAACATAGGCCCACATACATCCCTAAATAAAAGTAATACTATAAACCTAGAATACATCTACTGACGTCAGCTCATATAGCCGTCGCGCAGCCGAAATATGCTGAGTAGTACCACATATGCAATTTTAGACTGGAGGAAAAACAATCCCAAACTCAAGAAGTAAATCAGTTGATTAGAGATCTTTGAAATTCAGCATAAGGACCCACCTGGTCTGGAAACAAAGGCTGCTGAAAAATCACTTAACCTAAAAATAAAACAGAAAAAAAAAACAAATAATAAGTTTGAGGGGAGCAGCCATCCATGCCATGTGGTAATACACAAGCGTGATCATGAAGAGTGATGTCGGTCTGCTCCGAACAGTATCAGAGACTGTCTCCGGCTTGAATTCGAGCCAGGCGGACAACACAATGCAACATTCGCAGATTATCGTTCATAGGTCGATCACTTAAGGTGCCATTTGTGCTAAATATATAGATATATATTCAATACACGATTATAAGTAAGGCGGGGCGGTTTGTCATCTGCCAACACATGCGTATCGACAACGGAGCCCTCCGTCCCTAGTCATGAGTGGCTGGTGACAGCTCAAATAGCCGTCTCACAGCCGATTCAAATTGCACAGGTAGTTTAAGACACAAAATGTTCCGCTATATTCGACAATTTACACAAGCACAATCCAGGCTCCAGGTACATCGATTATTCACATCAAATAAGTTTACCATGGCGAGATATAATTCATTCAGGTTCTTCTTAAAAATCTGCAAGCTACTAGCATCTCGGATAACAAAAGGTAAAGTGTTCCATAAGCGAGCAGTGCGATAAAAATAAGTACATTGGAACTGAACAGTCTTGCACAGAGGTAATTTGAATAGAACACCCTGTTGAGCAGATCTGAGGCCATTATGCGGACAAGCTAACTCAAAATTACTAGAGTAATCACAAGATAGTTTACCGTGAAGGTAGCTGTATAAAAAACACAAGTCGATTATTTCTCGACGGAAGCACAAAGGCAATTTGCATCACTGTGACCCTACTGTATATATCTGAATCTACTAACGCATCATCTAATCCAGATATCTCTAATGTTGTCCAAGACATCTTATTGCACATAATAAATGTGAAATTGCCCAGGGCTTTCAATCCACGTATCTTTTAAGTTGTATATATTGTAGTTTCAACGCACGCTTCTATAGATCCATGTTCATCCAAACACACAATGACTTTCTGCTTTCCGGTCCTGTAACAAGGGCGTTAAGTTTGTGTAGTTGCAAAAGTGATGTTGTTAACGTCATTCATGTGCAGGGGAATTTATAAGAGGCATTGCGTATACCTTGTATCAACCTTTGCATCTATGTTATCAATTGCAGCACGAAGTGGTTGATATTTCAATAAGCATGGTGAGACGTATGCACCATCATTGCTTGAAATGTTTTCGTGCACAGCACAGGCTATTCTGTTAACGTTGTTTATTGTCGGTTCATATGATGCAGGAGTACCAGCATGTGAAAGAAGATCTAATAATATATCACTTCTTATTGAGTGATGACAATGCAATGATAGTCTGTCAACAAGGAGAAAGAGCGAAATTTGATAGATTCGTGGATGTGAATGAACGAGGCGCGCAGCGCCGAGTATATTCAGATCTACGAATCTACACTTTGAATTTCCATGTTTTAATCTGCTTTAATTTATGGCGTATAAGAGATGCACACTGGACAGCTTGCATAATTATCTTCTGTCGCAGCGTACAAACTGCCACAACTGCACAAATATTTTAGCCATATTAATAGTTCTGATTATACTCACTCTGAGTATGGTGTATATGATGCTCTTTAGTATTCTTCGATTGCAATGCTGATCTACTATTGCTGGTTTAAGAATTGGCTAGAATTTCTACAATTATTCATTACATTTGGCAGATATTGTGCATATTGTGTATGAAAGTAACCCCAGAAGATAAAAATAACTGCATAAACTGCTTTATCAGTAAAAATCATGTGGAAATGAGGTATTACACTTGACTATGTCACAAATGGTTCAAAAGTTAAGGTATCACTATGTCGCTTAGCGGCCATTTTGGATTTTGGGCCGCCAATGGTCCAAGATGGTTGCCAAAAAAATGCCAAGATGATTTTTTCACTTCCTGACACAATAAACTTCAATAAAAAACATGCTGGCAAGAATTACGCAAAAATCTCACGAAAGTACATAAGGGTGTATACTATAATATCTGTTGTTCACAAAGTTGACACAAAAATTGTTCGGGCAATAAATTGTAGAAAAAAAATAGTTTGTTCATTAATATGTGAGAAAAAATAGATTGTTGACAGCCAGCAAATCTTTCCAAATCTGCCGAAAACTGCCAAATAAAGACAAAAAAAACCCCGCTCCGTTTGGTCAAACGTTTAATACATATTGGTATTATAGCGGCTTTTCTCCAACTTCTGTGGAACATCAACAGGAATTTATGGAATGAAAGTTGTTATGAAAAAAAGTTTGTCTGTGACATCTCGCGAATGTTTTTTTTTGATCAGAGAGAAAAAAAAAATAGTTTTTTTGTTTTAAGGAAAAAAACTTCGGTTAGGAGCAAAAACCACACCCCCTCCCAGCTAATGCCTACATCCATCATATCAAGGGCAACTGCCACAATAGTCATGATAATCAGATTTTGACATTTTTCGGTTAAAATGTGTAGATGGTGGTTTGAATAGCTTAGGTGTGGTATTAATATCGGGGATTGTAATAAAGATGATCTACGGAACGCCCCTAAATGATAATAACAGTGCAATATATTACAAAAATGATAAAACTATTTCGTTTAAATTGTTCAATATTGGTAAAACAAATTATTTATTTTAGTACAGTGTAGTTCTAAGAAATAATAGGTAATCCTGTCCTATTAATTGAAAATACTTGAATAAAAAACAAGCATGTAATGGGCACATACATTTGTAAATATGGTAATATTGACCATTGCAAGATCCGTTTACCAAATTTAGGTGCTTTACAACTATTACACTATACATTATATACTCTCCTTCATATAAAGTATGTCATGATAGCGTGGGGTAATAAAACAAAATAGGCTATATTTAATTTTCAAAACGAATAAATAAAATCACCGCAGGGATTACATATATTTTTCCCACACTGATCCACTATTCAATGTGTGTTTTTGAATTAATATATTTCCAATTAAACATCTCCCCGTGTTTTCGGCGTGATTAAGGTATTATTGTGTTTTATGTCTTTTGGGGGGCTTCTATGCCATCTACAGTACATAGAAAGATATATGTATTTTTTATATATCTTTGTTCTTGTAGAATGCTAAGTAATTATTCTGAGCCTCATTTCTAATTTATTTACATTAACTATGCATGACTTTAAAATGCGAGCGTTCGAGTAAGTTATGTTATATTAGTTTATTGACATGGACACATCAGTGCACAGAATTAAATACACCATTTCTACTTTATCGTACATTATCTGATTAAAGCGACATTTAAAGAGTTCGTGGGAAATTGTGGCAGACGTACCATGCTTAGCAGAGCTCAATGATTGTCACACAATATCAGTCATAAAAGGTATCCACTGCAGAAGACATACAAAGGATTGGTGGGTCAGTAACAGTTACGTGCAGACAGTATTATTTTACAACACACTTTTAGAGATATCCTGTCATGGCCCAATGTAGTCCCCAGACCTACTCTTCACAATGTCATATTTCATACTATTTTAGATGACTTTTTAAATACTAGAGTGCTCAGCTCCCATTTTTAAACCACGAAGAACGATTTTCCCAAAGGAAAAAGAAGGGGGCGGAGCTAATTCGTGACGTCAAAAGGTGGAGACATGCTTGGCTGGTTATATTACATGTACATGTACATGTAGCTGATGATGTTTTGCATGATTTTATAAAACAGACCAAAGTCAACACGGAGCGCCGGTCCAACGCCACCTAAATGCAGGGGCAGCACTAGAATTGATGACCATCACCGCGACCGCTCCTGCCCAGCGTCTAGCATTCACTCGCCCTTTGTTCACCCTGTCGATGCGGGTATATTGAAATGAATAGAAATCTAGTTCAGCTCATGTACAAATACAAGAAACAGGAAACATATACCCGATGCAGTTTCAATGCTAATTTAGATTCAATAATGGGCGGTTTTTGTGTGTGAAGTCATGAGGTGGGAGATCCGCCCAGCCCAAGAAATGTGCACATTTTCAGTTTTTATTTTTGAAAATAACTGATAATTAACGGACTAAAATAATCTGCTATGTTATGAGGTCATTGTGATATATACTTTAATTATATTGATGAACTGAAATCACTTCACAGAGCCTTTAATTATATTGATGAACTGAAATCACTTCACAGTGCCTTTAATTTTATAGACTAAGACCCATTTCTGGGAAAGCAGCTCCTATGCAATCTAGAAGCATTTCTTAATAAAAGTTTGAAACTTGACTTTTTAGCATAATTAAGGTATGCTGAACACGATTAACCCGGTTCCCAAGCAGAATTTCAATTCTAGGTTGACTAATTAGCACATACAAAATGACATCTAAATTGACGATTTCGGACATTTTGTGAGGAAATACATTACAATACAACAAAATGTTGAGAAAGTGAGTTTTTAACACCATTAAAGTATGGGAAATTGAATTAGCCATGTTTAATTCCACGTTTATGTTATCTAATTAGAATGAATAAAATTGACAATTTTTAGATTTTGTTTAGACGGGTTATGCATGATTTGTCTTACATAAACATTATGTGAATCTATTATGTCTCACTATCAACTAGAAACAATGAAAAAATACAGATAATTAAAATTTGTAAAATAAAATACCGAATAATATTATTGATATATATAATGGCGGCCATTTTACAAAATGGCGGCAATGAATTACAATTTTTCCCTAAAAATGCAGCCCTGTCATAATAAATTACGTGCTGGGTGCAAGACACAATGATGTGACCATTATTTGTATGAGCTATTATACACATGCTATATATTTAATTCACATTTTCCTAAAAAATGCATCTATCTCTGCTCTATTGTCATATATGAATTACTATCTGGCTACAATATATTGTTTCAGAAATAAAAATAGACTTAAGCAACTTTGATGCATGTAGCTTATAATGGCTATTTTACAGGTTAGCTCACCGTAAGGAACAATCTCGCAGTTTAACATGTATTTGCGAAAAACGATGTTAGCGAACAGTGCTGTAGTGCACGTTAACGTCAATTGTTTTGATTTTATACTGCATAATATTATGGAAGTGTCTATTTACCCCGTCACGGGGTGTGCAAGAAGACTAAAACCCTTATTTAACCCAACAATGACAACCAATCACAGTCGTTCTTTCAATGCCCTGCTGTCAATGTTTGTTTTTTGGCGCTCATTCACGGAACTGAATAGCCTTCACCAGGACCTTAAATGAACAGGTAAGTTATGCCGCGTGAAAATAAACTTGTACAATGTAAATATAGGCCTATCCCAGACACAAGACAACTATTATCGCTTGCAACATTTACAAAAAAATATGAAAGCTGGAATATTACCAAATATATGTGAATCGACAACTACGCGTATTATCGTCCGTGGCCGCATTTGATTACGACGCCCGATGTGCATTTTACATTGCTTAGTATCTGAGACATTCACCCAAGGTTACTTTATTGTTGGTCCATCGACCACGACACTTGGCCAACATTAAACCAACATTGGGTAAATAAAGGCATATAGTCAACTTAATGACGGGAAATGCCGGCCGCAGATCCAGGGCGGGGGAGGGGGGACGGCCCCGCTTTT
Organism: Flabesymbios commensalis; assembly: GCA_964017125.1. Classification (NCBI taxonomy): domain Eukaryota; kingdom Metazoa; phylum Annelida; class Polychaeta; order Terebellida; family Flabelligeridae; genus Flabesymbios; species Flabesymbios commensalis. The sequence continues at coordinate 55,903,608 of OZ024916.1, read as the reverse complement.
CTCTCCACATTATTTTAAAAAGCCACCTAAATTGACCTAAATATACCAGCAGAAAACTTAAGGGCCGGCCGCCCCCCGCCCCCCCCACGTTTATTATTTTCAAATCCTGAAAAAAACCTGGGCTAAATAACAATAAAAGCCTTCTTATTATATAACCCACATAAAAACAAGTGGGTCATAGAGCTATTTCAATCTTCGTCTTCAACGCACATAAAATCACCCGGAATAAATTACTATATCAATCTATATATGTGGCCTACTTATTTAACCCACAACAAAGCATCCAGGCTAAATAACTATTTCACATCAAACAGCCCGGGCTAAATAACAATTCCAACCTTCTTATTTAATCGCATTTAAGAACCCAGACTATATACCTATTTCAACCTTCGTATTTAGCCCACAACAAAGCATCTGGGTTATAAACGTTTACAGCCTTGTTATTTAACCCACAGAAAAGCAGCTGGGTAATATAGAACTAGGCCTATCTCAACCTTTATATTTCATCCACACCGAATCCACCAGGCTAGAGAACTATCCTAACCTTCTTATTTAGCCCACATAAAATTACATACTGGGCTATTTAACTATTTGAACCTTCTATTCACCCCAAATAAAAGCAAGTAGGTTTTATAACTTTTCAACCGACATATTTAACACTCAGAAAACATCCCGGCTAAATAACAATACAAACCTTCTTATATAACCCACATAGGCTAAATAACTGTTTCCACATCAAACAACCCGGGCTAAATAACAATTCCAACCTTCTTATTTAACCCGCAATTAATAACCCAGACTATATACCTATTTCAACCTTCGTATTTAGCCAACAAAAAAGCATCAGGGTTATAAACGTTTACAGCATTCCCATTTAACCCGCGGAAAAGCAGAAAAGACTGTATACCTCCTATTTCTACCTTCGTAGCTTCCAGCCCACAGAAAATCTATTTAACCCAAATAAAAGCAAGTAGGTTTTATAACTTTTCAACCGACATATTTATTTAGCCCACAGAAAACAACCCGGGCTAAACAACAATTCCACCCTTCTTTATGCCTACACGTAATAAAGCACCCAGACATATTTCAACCTTCTTATTTAGCCCACTACAATGCACCTGGGTTATATAATTTTACAACCTTCTTATTTAACACACATAAAAACAGCTGGGTTACAGAGCGATTTTACAACCTTCATATTTAATCCACAACAAATACACCGGGCTAGATAACTGTCCCAACTTTCTTATTTGACCCGCAGAAAATCACCTAGGCTATTAAACTATTTAAACCTTCTTTACCCTACAGGAAAACAGCTGGTTATAGAAATATTTTCGTATTTCATCAACACCAAATCCACTGGGCTAAATAACTATTCCAACCTTTCTTATTTAAACCATAGAAAAGCAGCAGGGTTATTTCAACATGTCTGAGCAAGGTAATCTAGAGTAGGCCTATATCTTGTGCAAAATATGCGCTATGAGCGCTAGAACATAAATCGTTGTTGCTACACAGTACACTTACGTAGCAGAATTGCGTTCTCGTAATGATTAAATTATGCTATAGTGATATTTGTTTTTGTTTTCTTAGTACAGGATAAAGGTACAGCGATACAATTTTTAGATCATTCTCCTGGAGACACGACTGGCCCGTATGTATACACACGATACAGTAGTTTATGAGAGATAAAATTGTAAGTATGCCTATCTACCTAATTTATGTGTTACCCAACAAATATTTAAGTTCTTGTAGTTATCATATTGTAAATTTTTTTATCAAAATATTAAATGAAAATTTCGAATTTGATCACCACGAATAAAACATATTAAAAAAATAATTATGTTTCATTGATCCATTCATTTTTTTTTTCAGCGAGACGCCAGTGGTTTTAGAAGAATATATATGGACACTCTATATAAAAACTCAAAGTCACTGGCTATTTTTTTTTATCTGTATAAGAAACATAAACAAGATCGACATTATTTTATGTGTGATATGATTTTTTTCATGTTTAAAAATTAATAAATGCAAGTGCAACATTCTTAATTATTATTATCTCATCATTAACTTTATAATTGAATGTGTTCACATGGTCGCAGAGTAAAACAAAAGTTATCCACAAAAGGATTATCTACTTCTTGTCTGTACATTATTAAATTATCTAGTAGCTATAACAACCACCATTATATAGTTCCGGTACAATTGTAAACAAAGCTCTAAATTATAATACTTGCATTTTATTAATAAACAGGATAGTAGGCCTACCCCCCTACACTTTTCATCACCCAATATAATACTATTCTATGTACACAGAAGTAAAATACAGAAAATATGTGCCCCTGAGCCCTTGTTGAAATGATGTGTTTTCCCTATGAGGCGAAAACGAATGCATCTCTGCCAAGCATTTTATTTGACAATCACTAAAAATCATTGCGCTATGACCAAAACCTTTTCATTGCGTACTCAGGCAGGTAAGTGCCTACATACAAAAGTATGAGTAATACGGACTAGTGGTACTTGGGATTACGCGTTCACAATGTATCTTTGACTTTTTTGAAAAAAACAATTTCACCATACATTCTATAGTTCCTCGAATATTATTATAAACATAAACACAATGCTATTTCAAAACTTTTTGGTAAACCACAAATGGTACCTTGGATAAAGGCGATAATAACTTAATCTAAACAACCGATGATAATAGTGTTCACTTTGCCTTAATCAGTCTTAATACAGGGACAAATTGAACAGATTGTTACTACCCTCAGAAACGCATAGTCGTCACAGACTGGAAGAAGATAAACCATGGGCCTACTCTACTCACAGAACAGAAGGCGAATAGTATAAATTAATTCACAAATATGCATTTTTTTGTTTATAGCTAAATGTAATATTGATAACAGTAATTTGAAACATGTATTGCAGTAATATCGTGCGCTCACTATGTGACTTCAGGAATAAGTCTCCGTCATGGAGTGGTATAAAAAATATACTTTAGAACTTAAATCTGATTCAACCCATCAACGTTGCCTAGTTAAAAACAGGTCAGACGTTTCACGTAACTGATTAAAAATATTCACTTTTGATGGACCACATACCTTAGAACGTTGGCCAAATAAATAATAATTCATTAATGTCTAGATGGTTTAACACACAATGCTGAAATATTTTAGAGACCAAAGAGTTGTTCCAATTTGAAATCATCACAAATAGCTTAGTTAGCTCTTCCTGCTATGTTATATCTATGTTATGGGTCTACGGTCAAAACAATTCGCTAATTCCTTTCAGTTTGGGAGTCGTTTACGTCTAATGACGGTCCCCGCGCTGAAAGGGTTCAGAATAATTTAGGGAAAGTATCACGGTAAAATATAAGTTCCTAGCGTCCCCACCATAGCGGTATCATGGCCAAAACTAGAAGGAACTACCACTAACGTGCTAGCGAGTTTGGACGGGGCCATTGTTTCTGAAAGAGCGCGAGAGCGAGCCAGAGCCAGAGACAGAGCAAGAGTCAGAAACAGAGCCAGAGCCAAAGGCAGACAGAGTCAGAGCAAGAGACAGACAGAGACGGAGCCAGAGACAGACAGAGTCAGACAGAGACATAGCCTGAGACATAGCCATAGAGAGACAGAGGCAGAGCCAGAGACAGACAGAGCCAGATACAGAGCCAGAGACAGACAGAGCCAGAGACAGAGCCAGAGGCAGATACAGAGACAGAGCCAGAGACAGAGGCAGGCAGAGGCAGAACCAGAGCCAGAGCCATAGACAGAGACAGACAGAGACTGAGACACATATTGAATTTTTACGAGTAAGCGGGGAAGAAACATTTTGCTTTTTTCTAACTTGAAGATCCCCAACTTTCCCAGCAGGTAGCTTTGACTACTGCACCAGGGCCCCCGCCCTATCGGGTTAACAATGATTATTATCGGAAAGTTGTGCTTAATATTTTATACAACGGATATTTGAATTCTGAGCAACATGTATAATTATAATATGACACAAACATATGTCAGTAATATTGCATTAAAACGATAACAGAATAATTATCTTCTATATGATATTGATTACAGGCTCGAAAAGGGGCAAATGATCTATTTCTTCGACCCAGTAAACAATAGACCTTAGCCCACTGTTGGATAAATGATGTACCGCTGTCTGCAACACGGGCCGAACGTTAAACCAACATTGTATTGACGTCTCGTGGGCATGTCCCTTTAAAGGGCATTTGCATGGTGAACTTCTGTGAAACTTAATAGCTTTGACCTGCAATGTTTTCGCCGAGCTATCTGATACAATAAAGTATGGGGGAGGGGGTATTATATAACATTGTTTTCACCGAGTATCCTTTCAAAATGGTTTCCGATGACGGCACTGCGTTTCACAGAATTCTGTGAAACGCAGTGACGTCATTCGGTGAAAACAAGGTTATATAATACCCCCTTCCCCCATACTTCATTCTGTGAAACGCAGTGACGTCACTCGGTGAAAACAAGGTTATATAAGAACCCTCTTCCATACTTCATTGTATTAGCAAGCTCAGTGAAAACAAAGGAGGTCGAGGTCATTGAGTTTCACAGAATTCGCAAGTCGACCATTTTATTATATACACTCTGCAGGAAAAGAGACGAATTGCGGACAAACCATGGGGAATCGAGATAATTAAAAAAGGCATTTTTGCAGAGTTTGCTGAGGCGAAGAACATAAAATAAACCGATTGAAAAATACTAAACACTTTTTTTATGGAAGCGATGGATTTTTTTTACTAATGCTGCTCTCACACATAGGCGAATATGCTTGGGAATGTGCTTACGAATTAAAAGATTTGACATTCGCTTAAAATTCGCAACAGTATTTGTAAGCGTTTGTAACAAATTCACCTGCTTACGAATATCGGCCAGTTTAGGAAGCGTCTCCTAAATTTCAGCGAATGTCGCGAATACTGTCATTAGCCGTCAATTTTCGTAAGCATTCGCAATCCATTGGTAACGTTAGTAAGGCATTCGGAAGCACTTGCAACGTTCGCAAGGCATTTACAAGGCGTTTGCAAAGTTCGCCGTTTCCCATTCCTTGCGAATGCCCTACCACTGTTAAATTAAAAAAAAACAATGAGCCCAGCGTCATATCCACTCCGTATTTATACCAATCACAGCCTCGTCATCAAATATTCGCATTATTCATAAGAAAATGGCAAGACAATGGCAACGTTGGTAAGACATTCGTATCATTCATAAGTACGTTTGTAACGTTTTCAAGCCCATTTGTAAGCATTCGCAAGCATTCATAACATTCGCAAGGCAGTCGCAGCATTTATTCTTAAGACCATTTGCACCATTCGCAACGATTGTTAGCAATTCGTAAGGCATTGGCAAGCATTCGCAGTGCATTTACAACATATTCATAAGGAGAGGTCGAGGGATGACTGAGGTGAAAATATTCGCTTTCTATTTACATTTTTTTGGGCGAATTCACTGCGAATTTCAAGGATACATATTCGCTATATTCGCTAGCATATTCGCTTATGTGTGAGAGCAGCATTATGCAAATTATTCATAAATTATTGGCCTCATGTTAACCCTTGTGCTGCTGGGACCGGATACATACGCTTTCAAGCATGTGCCAAACATTGAAATTGATAAAACATTATTTAGTAGATCTTTATGCTAAATTAATCAGACAATTCACTTTGGGAAATGTCTATTTTACATAAATAAATATATTTTTCCTGACTTGGAGCTGGAATTTGCGTTGGCAGAAATAATCGCTTGAACAATAGATCATAGTCGTCGATAATCGGTATACAGTAACCTATTGTTCTGAACTTGTATGTTCCATCGGTTTCATCCATCCATTTTCAAAATTCTATTCAACTACAAAAATCATTCCATTTGTTTATGCTGGTTATTGTTGGTGGAAACAGTCTAGCATAAGCCTGTCATTGCACAATTAATTAATGTGCAGTGCTTTCCTAATGGTGACCTCGCGTACATAGGCCTACAGCACGGCAGAAGACTGTGGTGTGGCTTACATGTTTTGCCACACACTCCACTGCTTCTGAAACAGATTCTGAAGATTGCAAACTATATTGAAAATATCTCAACATACAAGTGCAAAAATTAAATATTTTCCCTGGTGACGGAAATTTCTGAATTTTACTCTTGCAAAAGTTTTAGTGACATTTTAGTAAAAAAAATGTTTTCGATGTAAAACCAGGTTGTATGGTCACCTGCAGTGACATCCCTTGCATACATTTTTACAGTATATATGTCATGTTAATATTATTTTGTAAGTGATATGTATTGTATGCATCAAGCCAAATGAAATAAAATAAGGGGCTGCATTCCCGCTTGACAGATCATAATATTAAAGTGCTATCGTCACATCAGTATCATTTTCTGTATTTTATTTACTTGACATAACATTGATAACATTTGTACTAGCGAAATACTTTTATAGTATTTAAAGTCGTGTACATTAATGACACCGATTTGAAAAGCCTGGAAAGAATCTGCGCCGCTAAATATAATTTGCAAGATAACGTCAAGAACACAACGCCTGTTTTATATTAATTTATAGATTTATTTACATGGTCGAATGAAGAATAATGGCAAAAACACTATTTAGTGGTTTGAAAGTAACAATATATTTTACTCATTACATAACATTGTTCTTTTTCCCAACTCGGTAATAGAAAAAAGCTGTCTATACAGTCATTAATTATGTGATTCCCAGTAAAACTTTTTGCACAACAATAATTGACATTACCATAAAATAAAATTGACAAATATTTTTGTACTCTTGTTTGCTTACCTATTGATAAAACACGCTTTAATTTAAAATACCTTTTACCTATAATATTTAGTCACAATTCACAATATTGTGTTGTAAGATTTTTTTCTGCATCTATGAATCCTCTCGTCATATCGAGGTTAAGGGGTCCTATCTGCCACTCATTTGAGTGGCTCAGAAGACCCATTAAATCCGAGACGACGACATGTAGATATCAAATGCAAATGATTTAACGATATGAGGGCAACCACTTAGCAATTGCCGGGCTACCCACGTGCAATGCGTACGTTAACACGACATAAAATATTTGGTAATGAAAATGACAAATTAAAACCATTTTTCTAAGAAGCATATTCAACTCGTGTATTTAACACGAATCCATCACGCAAGTTCATACGAAATGTTGCTATAATTATTCAATAATGTGAATCATTCTAAAATAAGACGCCCACATATATATGGTCACGTCGTTAACCATTCTCTGCCCAAGTTTACAATAATACGTAGCCTCGGTGGCCAACCAAGTTTACAATAATACGTATCCTCGGTGGCCAACCAAGTTTACAATAATACGTATCCTCGGTGGCCAACCAAGTTTACAATAATACGTATCCTCGGTGGCCAACCAAGTTTGCAATAATACGTATCTTCGTTAGCCACCCAAGTTTGCAATAATGCAATTTTCTTACACTAAAATATCTGCTTATTTTATCTTGAAATGGCCATGAAATCACCTTGGTGTCATCTTACAACTATGCCACATTAAAGCACGGATGGTTATATAGCTTTTGTGGAGAATTACCATGTGAGGTTAATAATTATTGATGAAATCATTTTTCAACACACGTTATGGTTAGTGGATCACTGGCCACTATATGGGGTGGGGTAATGGCCCAAGTATGATATTCTACCCTTAATTTAATAATCCCGTCATGTGACAGGCTGAGCCAGTATTTCATTGGTCGGGAGTAGAATAGTTATGGAGCGTTTTTATATGACTGTACGTTATTATTTACCAGTAAAGTTAAAAAACTAGATTAAGATATTTTTCTTCATAATATCCCAGCTCAATTGAAAGTTATTTTGCGAATAATTTATAAATACCCGGGGAACGATATAGTATTCTGTGAAACGCAGTGACGTCACTCGGTGAAAATAAGGTTGTATAACACCTCCTCTCCCATACTTTATTCTGTGAAACGCAGTGACATCACTCGGTGAAAACAAGGGTATATAAGAACCCTCCTGCATACTTCATTGTATTTGCCAGCTCGGTGAAAACACAGTAGGTCGAGGTCATTGAGTTTCACAGAATTGTGTCACTGACAAGATATCACACACCTTTGAAGTCCAGCTTCGCAGACGAACTAAGGCAGAGTGCTACATTGAAGCCACAAAACGCATAATATAAGTGTGCGCATATAAGAATACTATGTTGGGCGTCCGAATTCGACGCACACCGTCCGTAATCACCGACCGAAATCACCGCGGCGTCTGAATTCACCGCACACCGTCCGAAATTAAAATGACTTACGGTGATTTCGGACCTCGATCATTTCATTATTGACTAATTAGTTCATTTATTTATTCATTCATTGAGTCATTCATTCACACATTCATAGTCCTACTCATTCATTTCTTCATTCATTGCTTTATATATTCATTCATTTATTCATTATTTCATTAAATTATTCATCCATTCATTCATTCATTCATTCATTTATTCATTCATTCATTCATTCATTCTTTCAATCATATATTTATTCATTCATTTATTCATGCAATTATTCATGCTTTCTCTTGCTTATCTTTTCATTCAAATAGTCATTTATTTACTATTTTTCATGATTCATTCGTTTATTTGCGCATTATTATATTGACTTTGTGGTTTTAAAGTCCATTCATGCAAACCCAGTCGACAGAAGATGTTAAACTAATGTTGAATTAGAATTAGACTAATTTTGAACAAACGCACTTGGAAAGTAGCAGATTCCATCCTTTAATATCAATGGAACGGAAAAGTTATTAGTCAATAGTAGAAATTCGTCAAGTTTGTCAGATTCAGCCAGTTTTTATACTTTTGAAATACAAAGTAGAAATTCAAGCTTTGATCTGACAAAATAAAATTTAACTTGTCCATGAATGTGTTTTTGAAGTCTATTATCAAACAGTTTTCCGCATGGAAAAGCAGACATGTTGGAAACACAGGCATGTTGGAAAAACCTCCATTCAGACTCACTTATAATTGACTGGACGGAGAGAAGAATACTGACAGGTAGATTTATTTATTGCACATAACATTATATTTTATTTCAAACACTTATCAAAAATTATTCAAATATTGATAATCTTAGTATTTAATATATTTGACTTGGTGTTACAGTCTGTGTTGAGAATTGAATCAAACGATTTGAAAGATAAAACATCTCTAAGATAATCATACATCACGTTTTATGGTGTGGTGGAAGTTTACTAATGATGGGGTAGACAGGCCAGGTGTGTAATTAATGACTATTGGAAAGTAGAAAGACGTGTGTTATATTAGCTACACCTGCTGCAATCAAACAAACGTCATCATCACCAGGTCCTTTTGTTCTCCAGCTCATTAAGTATGTTCCGTGCTCGCAAGTCGAATGTGTTTGTGACTGATTTAGTTTTCTAGTTTGCTCTCTTATAAAAAAGAAAAAAATTAAGGCAAGTTACACATTGCCAATATAAAAAATGTATGACTTAGACAATAATCACATTCGACTAAGTAACTGTTCAATAATTGCTCAGTTTGTTTCTGAATATTTGTGTTGGGCAACCGTTGATTGTGCTTCCTAGTGATATGGACACCTCAGAGGTTTGAATAAACTAAGAATACAACAATAGCAACAGCATAATGTATCATTATGTATATAATATGTTATATTTGAAATATATTTTAGAATTATATCAAAAGTACAGCGTGACTCAATATATGTTATTTTGATAAATCCAGACATGTATATAGAATGAGTTCTGTGAGAATAATTATACCACAAGAATGTGAGCACTCGACCTTATTCACCTCTCTCAGAAAATGATACTCGACTCTTCAATCACTCCCGAAACGTTTCTTTCATTCGGAATGCTACACATGGCCATTAATTATACATAATTATGTAGTAGAAAAGTTCAAACGCCCGTCATCTGAAAACTGCCTTCACTTGTTTATGTCTTATGACCATTACGAAGCCAGAACCCATAATTATCTGTGCATGTATCTATCTATTTATTCACCAGCTATTGTATCTGATCATGAAAACATTGCTAAAATCAGAATTAAGCATGTTTTCTTTCAGGAGATCATAGTACTCAGCATCCATCCATCCATTCATCCCTTCATTTATCCATTTATCCATCCATCCATCCATCCATCCATCCATCCATCAATCAATCAATCAATCAATCAATCAATCAATCAATCAATCAATCAATCAATCAATCAATCAATCAATCAATCAATCAATCAATCAATCAATCAATCAATCAATCAATCAATCAATCAATCAATCAATCAATCAATCAATCAATTAATCGATCGATCGATCGATCGATCGATCGATCAATCAATCAATCAATCAATCAATCACTTGAAGCTGTGTCTTCCTTACGCGATACACAGCTTCACATGAGAGAACATTTGTATTTCTGTTTTTTTTCAGATTTGTCAAACAGTCATGTTTAAATATTTCTGTGGATTGAAGACAAATTCACCTTGAAAACGTATGCCTACCATTGAAATATTAATAAAATGTTAAAAATAATATAGTTGTCATCGACACATAGAGGATTCAATCGTCGAAGAGGCAGCCTGACCTTTCCTACAGGCAAGTCGTGGCACAAACATGGGGCGCTGATCCCATGTTGGTTTGATGCTAGGCCAGCGTCGCAGATTGTAAGCCAGCATTAAAAAACATGAGCCGAACCTATTATGTTTGTTGGGACTACAACCTTAATATCACTTGCCACAAATATAATCTAATTATAACCGTAATCTAAAAACAATTCATTGTCATGGTTAGCGCTTAAAAGGTAAATGCATAACAGTAAATGAATAATTGCTAAATGGCCTTAATACGATAACTGTGAGGTAATTCAGATGTGTATAATTGAGGCGTTTGGGTTGGTGGTGACTGTTTCAATGATGACTGTACATACGAGACACTATGGGGACAAATGTCATTGACACATAACGATGGTGAAATTATAAATGTTTGTATTCTAAAATGATGAGTAGTAATAACGTACATGACTAGGCCTGGGGTAATTGACACTCAAACAATTAACCTAAATTTATGTCTTGTAACTCACATTCCCCATTGGGCTCAGACATAGACCCTTGACCAGTGTTGACGCACCCTTAAAAATATTTGAAAAGTAGTAAATTATACTAGATTGGAATTGTGACTTTTCAAGTAACAATAATATTTGGGCTAGGTTTTATGAGTTTTTGTGGCGGCCATTTAAATTTTGTTAGGTTATTTTTACTATGACAGATTGATTGGAATTTCGCGTATGAGTTTTTTGGCAGCCATTCTGAACTGGAATTTTAGACTGCAGACTTCAGACTTCAAATTTTAGAAGTCCCCACTGAGCTTTTGCACTTGTAAATAGATATATATTTGTTTGTCAAATGGAATCGCATTCAGAGTGCCCAGTACACACATTGACTTGTCTCTTTGTTGACTTAATGTTGTATCACTATCCCAGACGTTAGCCCAAAATCAAAACAACATTGCTTCAACTTTTTGTGTTTGAATAGAATTGCGACCGTTATTTTAAGGTTTCAACTGTTCATACCTAATACACAGTATTGGTTTAATACTGGGCCACTGTCTGCGACGCTGGCCCGGAATTAAAACATTGGATAAATGTATTTTTATTATCAAATCTAGAGACTAAAGGGTGGAGTCAGTCTGGACATAGGGGCACCCTGTCCACCCTCCTAGCAACGAATGGAGAATCACCCGACGTGTACACTATTGAACCAACATTGAACCATATTATAGGCCTACTGCCGTGCAATCCAAAAGGCAGTATCTGCTCACTTTACAAGTAGGCAGAAACTGCCTTTCGCCATTCAAGAGTATAGTGATCCACGAAATCATGGATAATTCCAGAAGAACATGTTGTATGACTTAGAAAAGTCATAGCACCCCTCCTGACTACTCCGGCAAAATTCCGTTGAAAACTCAATATATTCGGGCATAGCCCAAATATAAATATTAATGTAACATGAGGTCATTCTGCTCTCCGTATGCCCAAAGCTAGATTAGTGTGAGTTTAGCTATAACAGTGTTGTAACCTTCAGTTTAACGCTTACCGGTATGCCAGAAGCTGGTTTTGGCTTAAAGGGAACCCTTGGAATGAGACATTTTCAATGTTGTCAATTTTGAAAATTGCATTTATTAGAAGCTATATAGCCTACTGCTCTTAACTAAAAATACAAAAAAGTCAAAAAACAATTTTAAAGCACCGAAAATGAGTAAAATACAGTATAGTTATATTTCCAGGTCGTATATTGCCATGTAAACAAATCAAGGCAGCAATATACCGCACTTTACAACACATATTCCACGTCTTGGATGGTAAGATCAAAGCAATCGCCGCTAATTGGTGTCTTATAGTCAGGACATAGGGGGATACACCTGCAGCACTGATCGTCTCTGCCCAACGCTGGGCCGACAGCATCACCATGTGGTCCAATGCTGTAGGAACATTTAACCGTCCTTTAGCAAGTGTTTAGGTATACAAAAAGTTTGTTTGGGTTTTAAGCGGATTCATAGAAATGTTTATAATATTTTTTTTTAATCTGAAAACTCTTAAAAAAATAAAATCATGATCTGGGGGTTACACTACTTCATTACAAAACTAAAAACGAAAATTGATGTCATCCCAAGGAGCTGCTTTAACACGATGACAAACCGGTGTGTTATGTTGCCAAAAGTTAACCATTTAGCATTAGGTTAAGGAAGTTGATGGCAATTGCAACTTGTAATCAAATCATGAAAATAGCTAAATTATCATAATTATCCATGGAATACTAATAGACGACACTCATAATTGTGTGGAGTCATTAGAAAAAAATCAACATTATAACATATTATTGTTATATTTAGTGGAAATGCAAATCAAAATACTTTTTAAGACATTGCAGGTATCTACTTCTTTATTTTCAAAAATTATACACACATATATGCATGCCTATCGCAATTAAATACAAATATACTAATCGAATTAATGAAATATGTTCTTATCTCAGATTTTATTGTACATAAACATATGACAATGAAACATTAGCCTTAACAACGCTAAAATAAATTTCGTATAAAATATGAGATAATAAATGATGACTTAATATATACTTTTTTTGACGCACAATAACATCTGAGATAATACAAATGTATTAACCCTTTCAGCACGGGGATTGTCTGTTGACGTTAAGACGCCTGATTCTAACGTCTGTAGACGTCAAATTCAGACGTCTATAGACGGTTCACGCGCTAAAAGAACTTAAACAAATTATAATTGCCCTACACCCATAACATAGGTAGCCTACCCAAATGAAGCAGAACGATGTAACCAAGACATAATTCATTTTTTTCAATTTAAAATAATCATAAATATTTTCATTAGCTTTTTCTGCTTTATTTGCTTCATTTTTAATTATTTCCGCGCAGGGACCGCCTTTAGACGTCTGAGGTTTATATACGTTAGATCAGAAATGCATTATGCATTTCTGGTTAGATTCAGACGTCTACAGACGGTCCCCGTGCTGAAAGGGTTAATACATCATTTATTCTCTCAAATTTTTTTGCGCAGTATTGATTTTAATATTATTATTATGAATGTATCTTATGTAGGGCCTACTCACAAAATGTGTTGGAACAATAATCTGTTGGCCTCACAAAATTGCCTCGTGGGTTGACGGATGACAGCATATTAGGATCAATGATGTCACCATCAATGTAATGGTCATCATCCAACTCAACAACGAATATGAATTTCCCTGTGTCTTCTTGCTATGTTGTGCAAAACACAGCAAGCCACAATTATTATAATCAATCTGGTGCTTAATTTGGTGCGGAGGCCAAAGTGCAAACATGCAAATCGTCTTAAAAATTGTTTTAAAATGCCAAACAATATCTCTATAATGTTTCGAGTCATTATATGAGACCGATTGTAATGCCGTTAATTATCTGTTGTTGGCCTAGCGATTGGCGTGAGGTACAGCAAGCATGGGTACCCGGAATTCCCAAGCAACAGTCCTCTTGTACGCCCATCCTCATACATTGCTCCCGGGAAACACGACACTTTGCGCCGTTGATGAATTAATGTTGTGCCGTGGTCTTCGACGCTGGCAGGAACAATAAAGCAGCATTGGTGGAATGTATCGTGTTTGTTGGACGTGCCCATTGTCGGCGCTGAGGGGAATCACTGCAATTGTACACAAATTGTATTATGCTTCACGGCGTTCGTTACAACACTGGTTTAGGATTTAAACGTATGGTTTATTAACACGATGCTAACCTTGCTTTTGGCATACGGGCTAATTATTTTTAAAACACTGTTTTACTTAACACTGTGTTTTTCGTGTTAGCTAAACTAGCTTCGGCATACGGCCCTTAGTGTAGAAGTATTTAATTCGAAATAAACAATTCAGTGTGTAACAAGACCCGTCTTTTCATCCCTGAGAGATGAAGTTTACCCAGTGTGCAGTGGGCCCCTCGTCCTAAACTAAGCCTAAAATATGAGGAACATACTCCACTTATTGATGTAGTTGTTTTTGAAAATTAGAAATGCGAGCATATTTATTGTGCTAGTCGAATGGACCCAGTGTAATGCTTCTTTTGACAACCAATAAGAAAACTCGTTACATCATTCAGGGAGTGCCCAAGGACACTTTAATTATTAGTCAGGGCCCATTTTTTAAAAAGAGGCATTCTCAAAGTTTGTTAGGCATTTCTTAGTAGAATTTGTCATGCAGTTGTTTTCACACAATTCGGATATGCTGATTCCAAATCTGCCCCATGCCAAGTTCTATTTTAAGGTTTTCCCTTTCAAAATTGCAAAACAAAATGGCCGCCAAAATGGCAGATAAAGTCTCAATTATCATGATTATACATCATATCTGGGTGCACAGCGGACACACAAACTTGCCTTTCGTGTTAAAAATAACATTTTTGTTTTGAGGAAGTTCATGTTTTAAGACCTGGTCAACTATCACGCAAAAAATTTAAGATGGCCGCCAATAATACAGAAAGTACCATAAAGTTTTTCTAAGAGTCATAGAAAGTTGTTTTGGTGGCCAAATATAGGTTTTTAATACAAATAAATCTAGTACAATACAGTAATAACTTCTAACTTTTATATTACATGTAGTTTCAGGGAAAAATCCAAGATGGCCGCCAATTATACAACAAGTAGGCTACTATAACCATTTTTGGCCCATCCAGCCTTTAGGCCTAAGATGAGCTTATGCCATCGTGTTGCGTCTGTCGTTTGTCGCCTGTCCACAATTCACAAGAAATGCTTCTTCTCCCTCAATTCTTATCCGATTTTAATTCTGTTTGGTTTGTTTGAAAGAGCTCAGGCCTGTGCATTAAACTTCCTCACTGATTTTAGCAATTTTAATTATTAAATAATTTATGACCTAATTGAAACCCAATTAGGGCACTCTTTCCACAATTCACAAGAAATGCTTCTCCTCCCTCAATGTTTATCCGATCTTAATTATGTTTGGTTTGTTTGAAAGAGTTAGGGCCTGTGCATTAAACTCCCTCGCGGATTTCAGAAATTGTAATTATTAATTAACTTATGACCTAATTAAGACCCAATTAGGGCACTTTGTCCACAATTCAAAAGAAATGTTTTTCCTCCCTCAATTCTTATCCTCAATT
The DNA here is from genome assembly GCA_964017125.1 of Flabesymbios commensalis. NCBI lineage: Eukaryota > Metazoa > Annelida > Polychaeta > Terebellida > Flabelligeridae > Flabesymbios > Flabesymbios commensalis. The sequence goes on along the minus strand of OZ024916.1, from coordinate 55,887,898 downwards.
CTTATCCGTCTTATTCTTGTTTGGTTTATTTGAAAGAGTTTGTGCCTGTGCATAGAACTTTCAGAAATTTTAATTCGTAATTAAATGGCGCTAATAAAGGATTCTTTTCTGTGTCATTGCCACTCTGGTTCTAAATGTCGTAGGAAGTTTTTTTTGGCGCTCAAATAGTTTTCTGATTCAAACAAATTACACAGCATCAACAAACTCAACTTCCATGTTACATGTAGTCACGAGGAATGCAAAAAATATGATTATTTAAAAAACAAAACATTAACTATGAGGAAATTGCACAAAAGTAGCATGTGTTACTTTCATCACTGTAGCTACATAGGCTTGCTGTGTATATCTCAGATTTGCATGAATGCCATCATCTTGCATAATGATAATGCTAGAATAGTCGCCCTCATCAATATATTGTTCATATATTTGGGCAGCTTCGAAATAGATGTAGCGACTCCTTGATAGGACGCCATTGGCTACTTTCTCGTGGTCCTAAATCCTTAATCAAACCAAATGTGATAGTTCTTCAGGTTGAGCACGAGAACTAGTTGCAGTTGTCCATCAATGAAGCTCCAACCACAATCTCATACATGTTTATAATATTGTCATCTGGCCAGAGCTGTATTTATTGCTAAACAGGCCTAAAATACAATGGAAACAATATCCACTTTTTGTGGTAGGGGTTATTGACGAAGAGGATACATACTCCAATTGGCTCAAGTTCTAGTTCTGGGTGTTTATGAATTAATTTAAATGTCTTTCTTTTAGAATTAATGTGCTGGTGTTGTGAAACGGTTAAGTGGTACGATAAATATCACCAGTTTTAGGTTTAGACAGATAGGCATTGCTATGATGAGAACGTTTCGAAAGCAGAATGATCAAGTTTACATCAGTTCCTACGACTACCACATTGTTTGATTGCCGTAATAACATTTAACGTCCCATCATGTACCTCAGTATTTTTCACGCTTAAATACTAGTGTTCATTGAATAGTTGAATAGCATTGTTCTTTACCAAAAGTGGTGAATTTGAGCATTGAACTGAAACTGTATTGCCCGCCTCCCTGATTCTGTACTTTATCTGTTATATATTCATCTGAGATAACATCGCAGTGTGCATGGAAATGTTTTTGCTGTAGGATACATGTGTCTTGCATAGATTATTAGATGATCAATGTTTATTACAAAAGAATATAGTACATAAGTACTAAATACTCTGTATGAATGATAATTATTCTACTATGTCTGGAGAAGACATATAGTTATTAGGGACCTTAATATCTTCACGTCCGTCATATGATATCATCACTTTATATATTATAAGACTTATTGTCTTTAACATTGATACCTCTTCCTGCAAAATATGGTTGCCGCTCTCATACCACTTCAAAACACAACTGTACCTGTTATTGTATATTATGCGAGAGTGAGAGCTTATATCTGATTAGAAGCATGCATGACCAGAACCTACAGATTCCTCATACATTATACCATATCACGACCACATCTAGAAAGTTTCTGTATTTTATGTGTTTCTTCATAAAAACATCCTGATCGTGCTACAAACGGTATTATTGCCCCAATTACCACATATTCTGCATCATCTCTTGTTGCAAAAGTGTACCCAATAATCTTTGGTGACTTGTTCATGACACTATAACATTTAGTTGCCAAGACTAGGTTAGTTACTAACATATTCTGAAGATGGTGTATGTTCACACTATATTTATAAAATAAATTCATCGTCAGTATTTTTAAAATTACCCTAGTGTGTCCTCAACCATCAATCTTTTATGCATAAAACATATATAAGTCAACTTCTGCACCAAATTACAGATTTCCGATATCGTGTAACTGTATTTTATCATAGTTATTGATGGTGATATCATCACATTCAAGTTAGGGGAGTAGAGGTATGTGTAGCCTACATTACGGTTTTGTGTGGATCTCTGAGCCGATGGTTGTGACTTTATTCGTTCAATTGTGTCTGAACAACTGTGTTATCAGCGCATTACCAGGCTTTTTAAAAGGTATCTATTCTGAGCAACAATATAAAAATTAAGATGATACTATTATAATGATTATGTAACTTTTCAATCCGATTGAGAAGCATAATTTTTATGGGATGTGCACGTTCTAATCAGCACAATATACCTAGCTACTAGAATCATAAATTGTTAAATTTAAACGACTGCTTATCTCAATAGAAACGGAACATGTATGTGTGTCATTATTGCCATGGTTATGCAGACCACCTTGATGGATTAACTTCATGATTTGCTTAACTCTAGGAGGGTGCCACCCGTGGCCAACGTACATTTAAATTATTGCTTTCTTCCTTACGGTACTGCAAAAACACGATCCAGGTGGATATCACATAGGCCACATACTAATAGGCCTAGAACTAATATATGGTGAGCGACAGGTTATCTAGTGCCGGACAGTGATCAACAATCATAAAATATTTTTTGTCAATAGTCTAAACATTTTTACAACATGCCGGATATTAAGTTTGTATCCCTCGGCTTCTAAATGTGAAATAATGACTTTATTAAATAAATCATTATTATTACACTGGCCTACGATCTGTCGTTTTCCTGGCGCAACATTTGTTTCCCCCCCATAACTTTGTGAAATATTGATAATAGATGTTATCACGGCTCTGAATTGGTTTCCTGGGTGTGAGAAACCTATATGTAGACACCAAAAACACATCTCTACGTTATTTGGAAGCAGAGTTATAGCACATTGTCTTGCAGTGGCGGCCATTTTGGATTTTGTCCTCTAGCGGCAAACGCACAAGGTGAAATTCAGGGGACTTTAAGTATGTTGCTCAGGTGGGTGTAATTACACCGAAATGATGTTTTTATGTTCATTGTAAGCCAAGCCGTGATGTAAAGTTGTGACATTTTCACTAATTTTGGCGGCCATTTTGTTTTTGAATTTTGTGTAGGAAAAACACAAAATATAGCTTGGCATGGGGCAGATGTGGAATCAGCGTTCCCAAATTGTGTAAAAACAACTGCATGCCAAATTCTACTAAAAAAGCCTTACCAAGTCAGAAATTTCGAAAATGGGCCCTGACTATATCTTGCATACACCACAGCGGGTTGTATAACACTAATTTTCCTTTATTTTGTCCGCCACGGTGTATCGAAGGCACAAAATTAGCGGTTCCACGCCCCGTCACGGGACATGGAAGAAGATTTATTTGCCCCGTCACGGGTAATGCAATGCACTTTTCTTGCCTTGTGTGCCCCGTGACGGGGCAAATAGACCCGGCCTAATATTATAGTATATTTCAAATTGACAGGGGGTTAGTATTGAACAACACAGATATTAATATTTGGTGACCTGCTGTATACGTCAATGCCAACACAAAGAATGATGTACGGTGGCCTATGGAAGACGACAATACCTTTCATTCGAGATATCTCTTTTATTCTGAGTACCTTCTCACTGCAGGGGTTTAATACATTACCTCTGCTATTTTGTTTTCAGGTAATACTCTAGTGTAGTTCGTTCTTGGTAATGGTTCCAATTTTGTACATTCAATAAATGGTGGTGGTGCATAATGACTGAAAAACAACGACCTATAACTTCAAGACTTTATTCGTCAGAATCTGACGTTTGTATACGTCAGATATTGACGACTAAAGTCGATCCCCGCACTGTAAGAGTGATCATATTTATAATAGTCGTAGACCCATAACACAGGTATTCTAATGAATCAGAAAGAGCTAACTAAGACAGTTATGATGATTTCAAATTGAAAAAACCCTTTGGACTTCAAAGTTTGCATAAAAATGTCATCGCTTAAAGGGTTAAGTTCAATGCTGTAAAGGCCACGCTGGGCATTGTACTTTCTTTTACTTACTTAAGTTCAACGCTGTATCTCGGTCCGTTATCGGCTTTGTAGATCAGTGATTCCCTTCTCTCCACTACAAATGTGTATTCACATACTGGTCCCGTGCATAGTGTTGGTTCTCTCACCAAGCCTTCAAACAAAACGTACGTGCATTAAGCTAGCTTTCCATGTACGCGTATTGCGTTGCCGGTATTCCGTATTGCGTTTCAATAAAGTTTATAGTAAACTGGTGAAAGTCTTTCCATGGGCGTATACCGTACTGCGTAAACCATCTGTATACAAATCACTCCTAGGAGCGATTAGTAAACGGTATACGGAGCGTATAGGATGAAAAATCCCATTTCGTGACGTCATCAGAGGGCTACTAGATTCCGGGGACCCAGATTTAGGCGTCGTGTCCATTGTTTAGGAAGCCAATAAAATAAAATAAAAATAAATGAAAAATAAAAAATGGATACGCATTACGGAGTACGGACTGAAAATAAACGCACACATGAAAAGGGGTAATACAAATTACGCAATACGGAATACGGTATATGGATTACTCAATACGCGTACATGGAAAGCTTAGTATTTATATAGATATATATATAAGCCTAATTATTTAATATACCCATGCGTGCTTTTAAAATATAGTTGTTTTACCAATAATTTATTCCCGATCGCATGAAGCCAGTTTCAGGCATATACAATTAATGTTCACAAACACATCATGTATGTATAGATATAGATATCCTTAATTATTCCTTTAACCGCGAAGTTAATTCATCAACATTTTTATTAACTCGAAGTGTTTTGCTGACGCGATCACAAATCCAAGTCAGTGAAAAATATTCAGATTTGACAAAACGGAGGCCAATTTTGAATGATTATTGTGATTTTATTTATTTATTTATTTGTTTACATATAAATTATGATATATAAAACGTCAACCTGTTCAAAATATCGTGAGCTTTGGCTACCAACACTGGGAATTGATATCGCATTTTTGATAACCCATTCTGAAATTATAGTACCACAGCCTTATTTTAAGATGCCATATTATCAGATTATATACATCTTTTATGTCATTTTATATACAAGCCTACATTGTAATACCATAAGTGACAAAGTAAAAGTATGTCCTGACGTAAAAATGTCAATTCTTGTAATATTATCAATTCATGTTCAGATAATGCCACATCCTGAGAAGTTTAACTTCCTGACATGCTGATTGTGTACAATCGCATTATAGTGTATTATCTTGGTATGATGATAGCATACCCGGAGCTTATAATTGCAGATTGATTCTCTCACTAAACCTTTAAACAAAACGTACGTTATATCTAATATAGATATCTAATATATGTCATTATAATATAGTTAGGCATAATTATATCATATACCTATGCGTGTTTTTAGAAGTAGTTTGCCAATTCCCTATCTCATAAACATGATGAAGACAGTCATATAAATGTTTACAGACTCATCATGTATGCAAAGTTATTTAATTAAATTTTCCTTCCCTCAAACGCTGACGCGATTCACAAATTCAAGTGAGTGAAAATGATTCAGATTCAACAAAATGGGGGTAATCGATTTTCAAATCTTGCTGATTTATGTCACTTTTAACTTGAATATGGTTAAAAGCTGATATGTACTGTGCTAATGAAGAAATGTACAAAAACGAAAACAAAATTTAAAGCATCCATCGAAATTTAATTAGGTGGTTAGAAGAGGATCTGGTGACTAAGTCAATCACCATGACTATATGTAGACATACTCCGAAAATGGTTGAAAACGTTGAAAGATCAATTTTGACATTGTACACGTGTACCGCTATTTCCGCCAGGTCATTGTACATCGCCTATGTTTTTTTCTGGCACAAATACCAGGTCGAATGAGACTATATAGCCTTGTATTAGGGAAAATGCTGGAAACGCGTATTCGGCTTATAATAATTTTAATATTTTTTTAACATTTTAACATATAAATTAGCATATTTTACACAAGGCGGATGCAATTTGAAACATGTACAGTTTTTTCAGCTTTCATTTCAGTATCAAAATGATTTTTTTCATCAAAGATGATTGTAAATGTGTATATTCCCAGCAAACACAAAACATGTGTATAACATTTCTACAACGTTGTTCCAACGTCTTTGACCTTGGTCCAACAATGCATGAATGTTATACAAATGTTTTGGGTTTACTGTGATATGCACGATAGGATATATACAGCTGTAATTTTTATTTAAAAGTTCAACACGGTGTACATAAAATAATGTTTCCTTGAACAGGCTAATTATACAGCTGTGTGTTATGTACCATTGATTCGAGTGGCACAAACACTTTGGTTGCAATGGGGGCGAAACAGTTATGCATTTTCTTACCTTCAGCAATATGCAGTATATTTACAAGAGTCAAAATCAACGGAACCAATAGAACGTGTACTGGCGGGTTACCTTCCATGGCGGAACTGTAAAGTGGCCTTTATTGAAATTATCCTTTAAAGACGTTGTGGCCTTGGCTCGCCATTGTAAATGGAGGGGGACACTTTTGGTGTGAGGTATGACGGTAGATGTTTTGTATCCATAACACCAACAAGGCTGGGTATTACACACTGTTGGGTCAACGCTGGCCTTTTTTTGTTAACATGTGAAAGCCAAGCGTGACCTCTATATCGTTGCCACGGAGCTAAAGTATCCTATCTGCCACTCTAACGAGTGTCAGATAGGATCCTTTAGCTCCGAGGCGACGATATATAAGGCAGTCGAACTGGTTTAGGGTGGAGAACGAATAGCCATGCGCAATTAGGAAGATTGAAGAAGATCAAGTGGACAATAATGTTAGTCATTTTAAAAACTGAAGATCTGAAAAGCGAGCAGTCACTAATTTAACTAACGGAAAGTAACATAGTATTTCACAGTTAATGATGTATTAAAGAAAGTCAATTAGCAGCTCTAACTTGAATTATGTTCACTTTCTTTAGCCGCTTAATAGGAATATTTGTATCCTATTTTCTAAATATACACATTTACTTAAACACTATTTCGTCTGACTACTAACATCAATCAGATAACAGCAATCATAATTACCCCTTTCAGCGCGGGGATATATGACAGCGTTTACTGTATATATAGACGTCAGATTCCGAAGACTAACGTCTATCCCCGCACTCTGTAAGAGTAAAAATATTTATAATGGCCGTAGACCCATAACATACGTATTTAAATGAATCAGAAAGAGCTAACTAAGACATTTTTGATAATTTCAAATTGAAAAAACCCTTTGGTTTCCAAGGTTTATAAGAAAGTATTCCAGCGTTTTAAAGGGTAATAGTTTAATACTGTAGATTTTTATGACCCAGAATAAATAAAGACGTAATAAAATATCAACCACTGAACGGTCAATAGGCATTGATCAAATGTTAATTGGTCATTTTAACTTTAGGTTAGGTCGGGTGCAGTGGTTAAAGTTGCCTGGCCGGTATATATGTGTTAGCATACCCCCGTATTAGCATACCGGGGGTAGGTTGAAGCTATTTTTACCCTCGTTGCGCTAAAACGGCTACCAGGGGAGGGGTACGTTGAAACTGGAACTAGTCCATTTAGAAGCCCCCCCCCCCCCTGTTTTAGATTACCCCTGGTGGTACGTTGAAAGTTGAAACGGCTACTTTGGTATCCTTAACTTAAGGTTTATCTTTAAAAAAATGTAGGAAACTACAATCAACTGATTTGGGTGGGTATGGGTAAAGTCAATTACCCCCAAAATTAAGATGGGATAGGGGCTGGGGAAAATATTTATTAGAGAAATTTCAAAATGGCCGCCACGGGCACAAATCGCCCCATAACCTTTGAGCCATTTGCCACAGAACATTGTGTTAGATGTCTTTTCCCACTAATTTAGACATAAAAGATACATTTGCGACGCTTTTTAGCATGTTATAATCCCCTTAGAACTGCAGAAATCCAAGATGGCTGCCATCCGCGCATATCGCATCATAACATTTGTTTTGTACCACTGCTCTAGTAACTGATGGTGATGCTGAGAAGGTAATATCCGATTACCAACAACTGCTTGATGTCGCCTGTGATGCTGCTGAGAGTGTCACTATCAGTAGTATCCCGCCAGTAGTGTATGACCGCAAGCGTCATGAGATAGCTGACATGGTGAACTGCAGCTTTGAAGAACTGTAAAGCCTCATTCATCAGCCATGACAAAAACTTTCGTCTTGCCGATAATACCACCAACGATCTTCTGCTTGCTTCAGATGGAGTACACCTTAATTCCAAAGGTGTCGACAGACTGATTTCTAACATCGGTCTTAAATCAGTCAAGCCAAAAAACGCCAAGACAAATGATGTACCTGAGAAGTCTCGCAATTCAAAGTGGACAAATATACAGCAGCGTAGACCTGCCAATAATCAGCGTCGCCAAAATCAGAGTCAGCGCCCTTCTCCACGCCTTTCCAACCGTTGCCGATTCACAGGAGCTGTAACCTGCTACAAGTGTAGAATTCAAAGTCACAAGGCTAATCGCTGCCAGAAGGACTAGAGAGGTGGCAAAGAAGACAATGCCGGCAGTGCACACATACCTGCAGCAGTAGATGATAGTGAACCCCAAAAAAGACCTGCGAGCCATTTAAAAGAAAGTAAGACACACAATCTATCAGTTATGTATTTAAATGCGCGAAGTGTCAAAACTGTATCTCGCACCAAAAATAAGCTGCATCAACTACATGACATTATTAATCTAAGTAATAGAGATATTGTTGCGATAACAGAGACTTGGCTAAACGATAAAGTAAATGACAGAGAGCTACTCCCTTCTTCTTCATATACTGTTTTCAGACGTGACAGACAAGACGTTCGTGGTGATGTCACTGGTGGCGGGGTAGCAGGGTGTTAATTAAAAAGAATATACCTAGTCTACGGCGCACAGACTTAGAACCTAATGAAGAGGTCCTTGTCTGTGAGCTGAAACCTGATAAATGTAAAATGATATTACTTGTCATTGTGTATCGGCCTCCATCTGGTAATGTAGAACCATTCGTAAATAATATTACTCCCCTTTTCAGATATGCTGACAGACATTTTCATTCATTATGTAGGCCCTATAGTCGGCGATTTTAATATGCCTGATATCAATTGGTCTACATGTTCTTCAAAAGTTAGAAATAACAATCTCTTCTGTGATTTAATTAACGAATGTTCCTTTTTACAATGCAACAAAATTCCATCAAATTCGCATGGATTTTTTTGGATTTGACACTGACTAAGTCTCGTGAATTTATTTCAGATCGGGAAGAGCTATCTGTAGATTTCGATACTGATCACACTGTTATTGGTTTTAGCTTACACATTCTAAGAACACTATACATAGAAATGTCTACAATTTTAAGAATATTGACTTTAATTTACTACGTACTGTGATAGCGAATTCTAACTTATTACAGTCAGTTGTCAATTCAAGCGATATTAACATATCTTGGGGTGAGTGGAATTCAAATCTAAAACATATAATTGATACATGTATTCCCAAAACCATTGTAAAAGATACTGCAACCCCTCCTTGGATTGACAGTGAAATACGCCATGTACAGAAATGTAAGGAAACGACATGGCGTCGTGCTAAGACATCAAACACAGAAAGTATCTGGAAAAATTCAGAGAGTGCAGAAATAAACTATCAGATTTACTAAAATAGAAAGAGCCAATTTTATGTCCGATATAGAGCAGTCGCTCTTCTTGAATTCTAAGCGTTTTTGGTCATTCTATCGCTTAAAACAGAAACCAAAACAACTCCCTGTAAAATTAGAAGGCAGTGGTAGCACATCTGAAGGTTCAGCAAGTAAGGCACATTTCTTTATTTCATATTTCAACTCAGTTTTCTCTCCGAAAATGGACGAAAACGCGGATTTACCCACCATTTCCGAAATCCTAGACACACGTCTTTCTACTCTATCCGTTACAGTTGAAGATGTCATACATGTTATAGTGAATTTAGACTTGAATAAGTCCTGACAGTATTCCACTTAGGGTTTTGTCTGGGTGTGCCGTGGAATTAGCACCATCACTAAATGCTTTGTATAACCTCAGACTATCGACAGGCTTATTTCCATCTGAATGGAAGCATGCACATATCACACCAAATTTAAAAAATGGGAGTAAAAACTTGGTAAATAACTATAGACCGATATCACTATTAAACAGTGTTAGCAAAATATTAGAGCAATTAGTTTTTGATAAGGTATATCCAATTGTGAATCCTCTAATTTCACCAAATCAACATGGTTTCATGAGAAAACGATCAGTACAGTCTCAGCTAATAAGTAATTATGACATAATTGGCAATGATCTTGACAATGGTGTACAGAATGATATCATATTTTTAGATTTTTCTAAAGCATTCCACAAAGTACTACATAATCATCAGCCATGACAAAAACTTTCGTCTTGCCGATAATACCACCAACGATCTTCTGCTTGCTTCAGATGGAGTACACCTTAATTCCAAAGGTGTCGACAGACTGATTTCTAACATCGGTTTTAAATCAGTCAAGCCAAAAAACGCCAAGACAAATGATGTACCTGAGAAGTCTCGCAATTCAAAGTGGACAAATATACAGCAGCGTAGACCTGCCAATAATCAGCGTCGCCAAAATCAGAGTCAGCGCCCTTCTCCACGCCTTTCCAACCGTTGCCGATTCACAGGAGCTGTAACCTGCTACAAGTGTGGAATTCAAAGTCACAAGGCTAATCGCTGCCAGAAGGACTAGAGAGGTGGCAAAGAAGACAATGCCGGCAGTGCACACATACCTGCAGCAGTAGATGATAGTGAACCCCAAAAAAGACCTGCGAGCCATTTAAAAGAAAGTAAGACACACAATCTATCAGTTATGTATTTAAATGCGCGAAGTGTCAAAACTGTATCTCGCACCAAAAATAAGCTGCATCAACTACATGACATTATTAATCTAAGTAATAGAGATATTGTTGCGATAACAGAGACTTGGCTAAACGATAAAGTAAATGACAGAGAGCTACTCCCTTCTTCTTCATATACTGTTTTCAGACGTGACAGACAAGACGTTCGTGGTGATGTCACTGGTGGCGGGGTAGCAGGGTGTTAATTAAAAAGAATATACCTAGTCTACGGCGCACAGACTTAGAACCTAATGAAGAGGTCCTTGTCTGTGAGCTGAAACCTGATAAATGTAAAATGATATTACTTGTCATTGTGTATCGGCCTCCATCTGGTAATGTAGAACCATTCGTAAATAATATTACTCCCCTTTTCAGATATGCTGACAGACATTTTCATTCATTATATAGGCCCTATAGTCGGCGATTTTAATATGCCTGATATCAATTGGTCTACATGTTCTTCAAAAGTTAGAAATAACAATCTCTTCTGTGATTTAATTAACGAATGTTCCTTTTTACAATGCAACAAAATTCCATCAAATTCGCATGGATTTTTTTGGATTTGACACTGACTAAGTCTCGTGAATTTATTTCAGATCGGGAAGAGCTATCTGTAGATTTCGATACTGATCACACTGTTATTGGTTTTAGCTTACACATTCTAAGAACACTATACATAGAAATGTCTACAATTTTAAGAATATTGACTTTAATTTACTACGTACTGTGATAGCGAATTCTAACTTATTACAGTCAGTTGTCAATTCAAGCGATATTAACATATCTTGGGGTGAGTGGAATTCAAATCTAAAACATATAATTGATACATGTATTCCCAAAACCATTGTAAAAGATACTGCAACCCCTCCTTGGATTGACAGTGAAATACGCCATGTACAGAAATGTAAGGAAACGACATGGCGTCGTGCTAAGACATCAAACACAGAAAGTATCTGGAAAAATTCAGAGAGTGCAGAAATAAACTATCAGATTTACTAAAATAGAAAGAGCCAATTTTATGTCCGATATAGAGCAGTCGCTCTTCTTGAATTCTAAGCGTTTTTGGTCATTCTATCGCTTAAAACAGAAACCAAAACAACTCCCTGTAAAATTAGAAGGCAGTGGTAGCACATCTGAAGGTTCAGCAAGTAAGGCACATTTCTTTATTTCATATTTCAACTCAGTTTTCTCTCCGAAAATGGACGAAAACGCGGATTTACCCACCATTTCCGAAATCCTAGACACACGTCTTTCTACTCTATCCGTTACTGTTGAAGATGTCATACATGTTATAGTGAATTTAGACTTGAATAAGTCCTGACAGTATTCCACTTAGGGTTTTGTCTGGGTGTGCCGTGGAATTAGCACCATCACTAAATGCTTTGTATAACCTCAGACTATCGACAGGCTTATTTCCATCTGAATGGAAGCATGCACATATCACACCAAATTTAAAAAATGGGAGTAAAAACTTGGTAAATAACTATAGACCGATATCACTATTAAACAGTGTTAGCAAAATATTAGAGCAATTAGTTTTTGATAAGGTATATCCAATTGTGAATCCTCTAATTTCACCAAATCAACATGGTTTCATGAGAAAACGATCAGTACAGTCTCAACTAATAAGTAATTATGACATAATTGGCAATGATCTTGACAATGGTGTACAGAATGATATCATATTTTTAGATTTTTCTAAAGCATTCCACAAAGTACTACATAATCTCCTATTGCATAAGCTTAAGACGTTTGGTTTCAACAACAAACTTTTAAACTGGTTTACTGACTACCTGTCAGAAAGAAGCCAAACTGTTATTGTTGAAGGCAAACAGTCTGAAAACTTGCCCGTAACATCTGGTGTACCACAGGGTTCTATCTTGGGAGCACTTATATTTATACTGTATGTAAACGACATATCTGATGGATGTTCTTCTACTGTATCATCATTTGAAGATGATGTTAAAATATTTAGAAAAATAAAATCCACTTCTGATTCGGATGTATTGCAGAATGATCTAAATTTTTTAAAGATTTGGGCAAAACGTTGGAAAATGTATTTTAATGTAAAAAAAAGTTATGTCAATTTCTAAAGCACATTGGCATATGAAATTTGAGTATTATGTAGACGGTCAGCCACTAACAAGGGTTGATTCCATGATTGACTTATGAGTCACATTGACTACCAGTATGACTTCTAAAAATCACATTTTAAAAATGGTCTCAAAGGCTCAATGTATGTCAGGTTTGGTCAAACGTACTTTAGGATTTAATGCCACTGTGTCAATAAAATTGCAGTTGTATCTTTCTCATGTTAGAAGCTTACTTCAATATTGTACACCTTTGTGGTCTGCGTACCAAGTAAATGAAATTATGCGCATTGAAAGGGTTTAACGTCATGTTACAAAATTTACTTTAAATGAATATTCACCTGATGTCTCATACAGAGATAGATGTCTAACTTTAGGTATACTGCCACTGTGTTACCGCAGAGAAATGCTTGATATGTGTTCCCTATTTAAATGTCTACATGGTGAAATTGATATTAACATTAATACATACCTATAATTTTTACAATCAAATACCAGTAGACGGTCTGCCAACAAAGGAACATTATTTTATTTAAACATGACAAAAACTGTACAAGCGCAATATATGAACTTTAACAGATTAGCTCGTCTATGGAACAAGCTTCCACAACATATTCGCATGTCAGATAGTTTAAGCTCATTTAAAAGACAGTTGGTGTTTTGTATAAGTCACATTTAATTTATAATTGATATCAAAAATCGTTGTACATGGGGAATTATCTGCTGCTGTTCTGGGTGTGATGTACGATAAAACTTAGTCTGAGAAACATATGCTCTACCGGTACACTGATATCACCGATGGGGGAAAGCTTTTCGCTACGCTTCCAAAAACTCGACAGCGAGGTTGGCGGATGGTTCTGATGTCCATACTTAGGTGTTGGCAGTCGACGAAACACCGTGTCCGACTTTTTCCAAAGACTCGACAGCGAGGTCGACGGATGTTTCAGATGCTATGTTGTTTCAGTAGCGCGACGGCTTTACGAGCTGACGCCAGCCGATGGTTTTTAGACTAATCGTAATAATTTTATATAGGGATGTATACGTTAAAAGCATGCCAATTATTATAACTTGCATATTTTGATTATAAAAATATTCTACTTGTATTTATTTCACAGGTTTCTACGCTTTCCAGAGTGTGTTTTTTGCTACTATTTTTAATAATATGTAATTATTTCATCTCTGGTTTTGGCGCGGGAAACTGATATTATTATGTATATTATTTGTTTTTATACTTAAAAAAAATGTTATGCTTATACTTTTGTACATAGATGAATATAAATATAGTTGCTGCCTAGCTTGCAGAGACTTCTATAAGCCTGTTCTAGCGCAGCACGACCAATGTTGTATATAATATTTTAATGATATAATGTGTATATTTTTTTGTATCTGTTTTTAAATATATATATGCATTGGTCAAAAGCTAAATGAGATAAAAATAACTGACGGTGAACTGGTCTGGTATATCCAGCCCTTAAAACTCATCTTTAAACGGTTTACGACCGCTAGTCATTACTGTATATTTTGAACTGGTCGGCCCAGAAGGTCATATGACCGCTCAAAATTTGCGCAATGGCCATTTTATGAGGGTCGATAATGTATTTGTATACCATAACATCGACGGTTTTAATTTTATCGACCTAAAGCTGATTTCAAGATGGCCGCCATCCACACATATCGCATCATAACGTTTGAACCACTACTCTAGTAATATGATGGTATTGTATATATCCAGACCTAAATTTTTCACAAATCAACTAATTGGGGGCCATTGAACAATTTTCGGCTGGAGATGCATTTGGCACTGATGCCGAACTATGTACAATACCCTACCCCCCCCCCCCTACTACAGCCAGCCATAACTGTATCTCTTGAACTGTTGGGCCTTTGAACTGTTGGGTTTTTACCGGGTCTGTAATACATTTATTGGGTCGTATCACATTTGTATACGCAGCAATTGATGATTTTGAAGATATCGGCTTAAAACTGATTTTAACATGATAAAAACAACCGTTACGACCATTTATTATGTCAATTGCTGCCTTTTGTACATTTTGCGCATTATAAATTTTGTAATAATAATAATAATAATAATAATAATGAGTTATAATACCAAATTAGCTTCCTACAATTTTTTTCAAAGATTGGCTAAAATATACTACCTCTTATGAACTATCGATCTACATACTGTACGCCTGTAAACTAAATAGTTTTTCTAATGCTGGTTAAATCAAAATCTCATGTGTCCGACGTTGTTCCAGCGCTAGACCGAAGTTGGTATGAGCATATATATTATGTCTCCCCTTTATAGAGGTGGAGACATATTGCTTTACCTCTCAGTGCTCAGTTGTTTGTCCGATCAGTTTTGTGTTTGTGCGTTCTCTCCGTCTATCGTGCGAGCAGTCAAACACAAGACGTTGACCCAATGCCGGGCTATTGTTGTCCCACCGTCTACGACGCTGATTAGCCCGGTATTGGGTTACCGTGTCGTGTTTGACGCCACGCTGAATGTGGGCCTGCGTCACAGACGGCGGGCCAACATTAACCAAACCTTAGTTTTTATTTGAATAGTCCTAAAAGTCTGAAGAACAAACAAAAGACGGTAACCAGACGTACTGGCACCTCAGAGTGTGGGTACCCAACAAGCTTTAATGTTGTGAATATATAGCATTGTAGTAGGGAAAATGCTAGAAACGCGTTGGGCTTATATTAATTTCAATATTTTTGTTAACATTTTAACATATAAATTAGCATATTTTACACAAGGCGAATGCAATTTGAAACATCTACAGTTTTTTCAGCTTTCATTTCAGTATCAGAATGATTTTTTCTCCATCAAAGATGATTGTAAATGTGTATATTCCCAGCAAACACAAAATATGTGTATACCATTTCTACAACGTTGTTCCAACGTCTTTGACCTTGGTCCAACAATGCATGAATATTATACAAATGTTTGTGTTCACTGTGATATACACGATAGGATATACAGCTGTAAATTTTTATTTAAAAATTCAACACGATGTACATAAACTTGAACAGGCTAATTATACAGCTGTGTGTTATGTACCATTGATTCGAGTGGCACATAAACACTTTGGTTGCAATGGGGGCGAAACAGTTATGCATTTTCTTACCTTCAGCAATATGCAGTATATTTACAAGCTCCAAAATCAACAGAACCAATAGAACGTGTACTGGCGGGTTACCTTCCATGGCGGAACTGTAAAGTGGCCTTTATTGAAATTATCCTTTAAATACGTTGTGGCCTTGGCTCGCCATTGTAAATGGAGGGGGGCACTTTTGGTGTGAGGTATGACGGTAGATGTTTTGTATCCATAACGTCAACAAGGCTGGGTATTACACACTGTTGGGTCAACGCTGGCCTTTTGTTGTTAACATGTGAAAGCCTTGACCAAGCGTGACCTCTATATATAAGGTAGTCTAACTGGTTTAGGGTGCATGAAGAACGAATAATTATGCACAATCAGGAAGATTGAAGAAGATCAAGTGGACAATAATGTTCGTTATTTTAAAAACTGAAGATCTGAAAAGCGAGCAGTCACAAATTTAACTAACGGAAAGTAACATAGTATTTCACAGTTAATGATGTATTAAAGAATGTGAATTAGCAGCTCTAACTTGAATTATGTTCACTTTCTTTAGCCGCTTAATAGGAATATTTGTATCCTATTTTCTAATTATACACATTTATTTAAACACTATTTCGTCTGACTACTAACATCAATCAGATAACAGCAATCATAAATAACCCTTTCAGCGCGGGGATATATGACAGCATTTACTGTATATATATATTGCAAATATAACGTTTTAAATGGTTTAACCCTCTAACCTTTACAGATCGGGGACCGTTTGCATACGTCAGAATCTGACTATGTAGACGTCGGATTCTGAAGTATAAAAACGGTTCCAGCACCGAAAGAAATAAAATAGTTCATAAGCCGTAGATCCATAACATAGGTATACAGAGGAACTGGAAAAAGCCAACTAAAACATTTACGTTGATGTCAAATTGAAAGAACCCTTTGTTCGTCATGGGTTATGCAATAATATTT
Organism: Flabesymbios commensalis; assembly: GCA_964017125.1. NCBI lineage: Eukaryota > Metazoa > Annelida > Polychaeta > Terebellida > Flabelligeridae > Flabesymbios > Flabesymbios commensalis. Next base: position 55,870,957 of record OZ024916.1, on the reverse strand, counting down.
CATCGTGGTCAGGATCAAAAGAGTGATCTTGGCGGCATAACAGTCATGGGTTCATTCAGAGTGAACCTTTGAAGATATTAAGTTGACCCCTTCAAGTGCTATATTAGAGAATATACATGTTTACTAACGTAAAGTTGTCTCGCTTCCGCGACCCACTCTTTAAGTGGGTACAATCAGAATCTGACGTCAGTAGACGTCAGATTCTGACGACTAACGTCTATCCCCGCACTGTAAGAGTCCAAATATTTATAATGGCCGTAGACCCATAACATACGTATTCAAATGAATCAGAAAGAGCTAAGACAGTTTTGATAATTTCAAATTGAAAAAACCCCTTTGGTTTCCAAGGTTTATAAGAAAGTATTCCAGCGTTTTAAAGGTTGATAGGTTAATACTGCAGATCTTTATGACCCAGATTAAATAAAGACGTAATCAAATATCAACCACTCAATAATCTAATCCTAATCTCCCCCCCCCCCCCCCCCCCCACACACAGACACACACATTCTAGAAATTACCACGACTTGGCGAAATGAGTCGCAATGCGAAACTTACCAGTGCTTACCGAACGGTCAATAGGCATTGATCAAATTTTATTCAATTGGTCATTTTAACTTTAGGTTAGGCCGGGTGCAGTGGTTAAAGTTGCCTGGCCGGTATATATGTGTTAGCATACCCCCGTATTAGCATACCGGGGGTAGGTTGAAGCTATTTTTACCCTCGTTGCGCTAAAACGGGTACCAGGGGAGGGGTACGTTGAAACTAGAACTAGTCCATTTAGTATCCCCCCCCCCCTGTTTTAGATTACCCCTGGTGGTACGTTGAAGGTTGAAACGGCTACTTTGGTATCCCTAGCTTAAGTTTCATCTTTAAAAAAATGGAGGAAACTACAATCAACTGATTTGGGTGGGTATGGGTATAGTCAATTACCCCCAAAATTAAGATGGGATAGGGGCTGGGGAAAATGTTTATTAGAGAAAATTCAAAATGGCCGCCACAGGCACAAATCGCCCCAGAACTTTTGAGCCATTTGCCACAGAATATTGTGTTGGATGTCTTTTCCCACTAATTTTGACATCAAAGATACATTTGTGAAGTTATTTTAGCATGTTATAATCCCCTTCTGCAGAAATCCAAGATGGCTGCCATCCGCGCATATCGCATCATAACATTTGTTTTGTACCACTGCCGTAGTAACTAATGGTGAACTGGTCTGGCATATCCAGACCTAAACTCATCTTTAAACGGTTTACGACCGCTAGTTATTACTGTATATTTTGAGTTGGTCGGCCCAGAAGGTCATATGACCGCTCAAAATTTGCTCAGTGGCCATTTTATGTGGATCGATAATGTATTTGTATACCATAACATCGACGGTTTTAAATTTATAGACCTAAAGCTGATTTAAAGATGGCCGCCTTCCGCACATATCGCATCATAACTTTTGAACCACTGCTCTAGTAATATGATGGTCTCGTATATATCCAGACCTAAACTTTTCAGAAATCAACTAATTAGAGTGCATTTTTAGTGCATTTGGCACTGATGCCGAGCTATGTACAATACGCTTACCCCCCCCCCCTTTGAGCGGTTTACCACAGCCAGCCATAACTGTATCTCTTGAACTGTTGGGCCTAGAAGGTTATTACCGGGTCTGTAATACATTTATTGAGTCGGTAATACATTTGTATACGCAGCAATTGATGATTTTGAAGATATCGGCCTAAAACTGATTATAAAATAATAAAAACAAACGTTACGACCATTTATTATGTCAATTGCTCCCTTTTGTACATTTTGCGCATTATAAATTTTGTAATAGTAATAATAAGATTAATAACAAGTTCTAATACCAAATTAGCTTTCTATAATTTTTTTCAAAGATTGGCTAAAATATACCACCTTTTATGAACTATCGATCTACATACTGTACGCCTGTAAACTAAATAGTACTGAGTCTGTGGTATTGGTAGGACTACATTTAAAATAGTTCAGTCATGGAATTAGATCTACGCCTGATGATGTTTCGGACGTTTTTTCTAGATTTTGTTGAAGATGTGAATGTACTGTTACCGTGTCGTGTTTGGCGCAACGCTGAATGGGGGCCAGCTTCACAGACGGCGGGCTTACATTAACCCAGCTTTGGGTCAAAGCATCGCGACCTTACTATGCCGCTAGGATGCAGGTACGGCAGAATAAGAAACTGACTAGGACAGAATGGATACTGATCAGCACCGGCGACGCTCGCCCAACATTTCACAGACATTGGGTCGGTGTCGGCTAGTAATCGCAGCCAGAGTAAGCTGTAAGACCAGCTGCTATTCCCAGCAAACAGAAAACATTTGTATAGCATTTGTTCGACGTTGGACCAACATTGTACAGATGTTTTGTGTCAACTGGGTTGAGCGCAGCCCAGCAAACACGAGGCGTTGAACCAGTGCTGGTTTGATGCTGGGCCAGATGGTGGGTCAACATTGAACTAGCATTGGGTCAACGTGTTTGCTGGGAGTGTTGGCAAGTGTTTCGCACCAAAACGGAATCCATTCTGCTTAATACATTTCATAGTCCATGGGCCATGAGGTTGATCGGTACGATAAAAGCGGGCAAATTTGTCATGACCATGTCAGTATGATTTCTTGGGAAACATTTTTACTATGATAGACATTCCAAATGAGCAGAGAGTTGGCACAATCTCAAAAGGGGCCAAATACACTGTGGGAAAGAAGCGTGGATACAGACACATTTGCTAGGGTACATAGCAATGCTCGGACTGTACATCCTCTCTAAAGAATACATTACGTCATAGAATAAGCTGTGCAGGGTAGACGAAATGTTAAGGGTTTGTAAATAACATCAGCCATTATCTATTACCTATACTAAACATATTGTAACCCAGCAAACACAAAACATTTTTATAACAATTGTACAATGTTGACCCAACGTCTTTGACGTTGGTCCAACATTGTACAAATGTTATACAAATGTTTTGTGTAGGCTGGAAAGTGAATGACAAAAAAACATCTTTTAATCCAGAAATATAGCAAAAAGAAAATTGCGGCCATTTTCAGCCCTAACAACTTATCTATATAGTCAGTTCGCCGAAGGTGGAACCTTGTAAATGGGTATATGCACATTTTTTGGGGGGCATTATTGATGCATAATATGTCTCGCTTGCTATGAGCAAGCATGCCAGACTGGCACCTTTGAACATTTTTAATTATCACTGAATATTCAAAATAGCCACTGTCAACTCATGAAAAATCGACGTATATACTGAGTTACGGGTAGAAATTTTGGTGTCAGAGCCGGCCTGAGTATCCCAAAATAGTCATATATCACCCTCTTAAAATTTCCCATGATTCCGTTGTCGCGTTTGGCCAAAAACGGCTAAAATCCAAGATGGCCGCCAGCGGATATTTCGAAAAAAAAAAGATTTTCAACTAGTTATCCAATAATCAAGTGTGATATGTCATTTCTTACTAATTTTGAGGCGTGAAACCGATTTCTGGACCTCAAGTTACAATAATAGGCCACATGAAGGTCACTTGCGATGTTTACACAAGTAACTGAATACCTTCTAGGTAGTGATTATATTTTTTACTTGCGGGGGGGGGAGGGTACTGGAAATGTCTAAGTAGGTGCCCGGCGGGCATGACTATACGCCCTCAATGATAGGTGCCTATTCTATCCTAGATGGTTTCTTATCATGCTTATGGTTTCATATGTTCGGAATACAATACCATGCAATAGTATTTTGTCGCTCACAATATGTTCGCTCCTTTAGAGGCATGTAGTTTTGTGTGTTTCCTGGCAGCGCTTCCAGTGGGGCTATATAATAACAATTTTGATGCCACTTTAGCAGCTCACTAGGGAGTTGTTACGTTTGTTGCATTCTGCATGATATGGTACATAATCAAATAGTCTACAACAACCATCAAAGCATATATACAGCCTCCATGAGTCCGGCCATACCCCTTCAGTGGATTCCAAGAAACCTTCCTTGATATGGTCTCAGCATAAATAATTGTTTCCAAAAGGTAAAATCACCACAGTTTGAAGACGTATATTCGTGTAGGTTTTGTAATGAAATCAGCACACAGTTGAAATATTTCTTGATCCACAAAAGGTCACTACGGAGCCACGATTTATAATTCGTTCCCACGATTTATAATTCGTTCCCACAATTTATAATTCGCTCCCACGATTTATAAATCGTTCCCACGATTTATAATACGTGGCCACGATTCATAATCCGTTCCCACGATTTATAATCCGTGGCCACGATTTATAATCCGTGGCCACGATTTATAATTCATTCCCACGATTTATAATCCGTGGCCACGATTTATAATTCGTTCCCACGATTTATAATCCGTGGCCACGATTTATAATCCGTTCCCACGATTTATAATTCGTTCCCACGATTTATAATCCGTTCCCACGATTTATAGTCCGTGGCCACGATTTATAATCCGTGGCCACGATTTATAATTCATTCCCACGATTTATAATCCGTGGCCACGATTTATATTCCGTGGCCACGATTTATAATTCGTTCCCACGATTTATAATCCGTGGCCACGATTTATAGTCCCTTCCCACAATTTATAATCCGTTCCCACGATTTATAATCCGTTGCCACGATTTATAATTCGTCCCCACGATTTATAATTCGTTCTCACGATTTATAATTCGTTCCCACAATTTATAACTCGTTCCCACAATTTATAATTCGTTCCCACGATTTATAATTCGTTCCCACGGATTATAAATCGTGGCCACCGATTATAAATCGTTGGAACGAATTATAAATCGTGGGAACGGATTATAAATCGTGGGAACGGATGAAAAATCGTGGCCACGGATTATAAATCGTGGCCACGGATTATATATCGTGGCCACGGATTATAGATCGTGGGAGCGGATTATAAATCGTTGCCACGGATTATAAATCGTGGCCACAGATTATAAATCGTGGGAACGGATTATAAATCGTGGGAACGAATTATAAATCGTGGGAACAAATTAGAAATCGTGGCCACGGATTATAAATCGTGGGAACGGATTATAAATCGTGGGAACGAATTATAAATCGTGGGAACGGATTATAAATCGTGGGAAAGAATTATAAATCGCGGCCACGGATTATAAATCGTGGGAACGGATTATAAATCGTGGGAACGAATTATAAATCGTGGCCACGGATAACAAATCGTGGAAACGGATTATAAATCGTGACCACGGATTATAAATCGTGGCCACGGATTATAGATCTTGGGGAAGGATTATAAATCGTGGCCACGGATTATAAATCGTGGCCACGGATTATAAATCGTGGCCACGGATTATAAATCGTGGGAACGAATTATAAATCGTGGGAACGGATTATAAATCATGGGAACGAATTATAAATCGTGGGAACGGATTATAAATCGTGGGAACGAATTATAAATCGTGGCCACGGATTATAAATCGTGGGAACGGATTATAAATCGTGGGAACGAATTATAAATCGTGGCCACGGATTATACATCGTGGGAACGGATTATAAATCGTGGCCACGGATTATAAATCGTGGCCACGGATTATTGATCGTGGGAACGAATTATAAATCGTGGGAACAAATTATAAATCGTGGCCACGGATTATAAATCGTGGGAACGAATTATAAATCGTGGCCACGGATTATAAATCGTGGGAACGGATTATAAATCGTGGGAAAGAATTATAAATCGTGGCCACGGATTATAAATCGTGGGAACGGATTATAAATCGTGGGAACGAATTATAAATCGTGGCCACGGATAACAAATCGTGGAAACGGATTATAAATCGTGACCACGGATTATAAATCGTGGCCACGGATTATAGATCTTGGGGAAGGATTATAAATCGTGGCCACGGATTATAAATCGTGGCCACGGATTATAAATCGTGGCCACGGATTATGAATCGTGGAAGCGAATTATAAATCGTGGGAACGGATTATAAATCGTGGGAACGAATTATAAATCGTGGGAACGGATTATAAATCGTGGGAACGAATTATAAATCGTGGCCACGGATTATAAATCGTGGGAACGGATTATAAATCGTGGGAACGAATTATAAATCGTGGCCACGGATTATACATCGTGGGAACGGATTATAAATCGTGGCCACGGATTATAAATCGTGGCCACGGATTATAGATCGTGGGAACGAATTATAAATCGTGGGGACAAATTATAAATCGTGGCCACGGATTATAAATCGTGGGAACGGATTATAAATCGTGGGAACGAATTATAAATCGTGGGAACGGATTATAAATCGTGGGAACGATTTATAAATCGTGGCCACGGATTATAAATCGTGGGAACGGATTATAAATCATGGGAACGGATTAAAAATCGTGGCCACGGATTATAAATCGTGGCCACGGATTATAAATCGTGGCCACGGATTATAAATCGTGGCAACGGATTAGAAATAGTGGGAACGAATTATAAATCGTGGGAACGGATTATAAATCGTGGGAACGAATTATAAATCGTGGGAACGGATTATAAATCGTGGGAACGAATTATAAATCGTGGCCACGGATTATAAATCGTGGGAACGGATTATAAATCGTGGGAACGAATTTTAAATCGTGGCCACGGATTATAAATCGTGGGAACGGATTATAAATCGTGGCCACTGATTATAAATCGTGGCCACGGATTATAGATCGTGGGAACGAATTATAAATCGTGGGAACAAATTATAAATCGTGGCCACGGATTATAAATCGTGGGAACGGATTATAAATCGTGGGAACGAATTATAAATCGTGGGAACGGATTATAAATCGTGGAACGAATTATAAATCGTGGCCACGGATTATAAATCGTGGGAACAAATTATAAATCGTGGGAACGAATTATAAATCGTGGGAACGGATTATAAATCGTGGCCACGGATTATAGATCGTAAATCGTGGGCACGGATTATAAATCGTGGCCACGGATTATAAATCGTGGGAACGGATTATAAATCGTGGGAACGAATTATAAATCGTGGGAACGGATTATAAATCGTGGCCACGGATTATAGATCGTAAATCGTGGCCACGGATTATAAATCGTGGGAACGGATTATAAATCGTGGGAACGAATTATAAATCGTGGGAACGGATTATAAATCGTGGGAACGAATTATAAATCGTGGCCACGGATTATAAATCGTGGGAACGGATTATAAATCGTGGGAACGAATTATAAATCGTGGGAACGGATTATAAATCGTGGCCACGGATTATAGATCGTAAATCGTGGGCACGGATTATAAATCGTGGCCACGGATTATAAATCGTGGAAACGGATTATAAATCGTGGGCACGATTTAATTTTATTTTCTCCTCCACATGTGTCCCTTTAGGGGCTCTGTAGGTCACAAATAAAAATGGAGAAAATATAAAGTCAGATTAGATAACACTATATTTGCAAGAGGAAGGTTCCGACAAGGAAGCATGGTGTCGCCAAATATATTTATGATAGACTACCTCGAAAACTTTGGGTGTACATTTATCTAAACAAAATAACTGACACACTGAGGATAATCACATAATTTTAATCCATATGTTCTCCTTATGAACGCTTTTGATCATTTCTGACTTTCATACCGAGCTTGAATGTCATAGAAAACGGTTTGCAAGGTTCCTGGTGCCTAGAATGAAATTAGTGATACCAGAAATAAATTCCGCGCCCAAAGCTGTTCAGAATCACATATAACTATTAGTCCACTTTTGTAAAAGTTGTATTTTCACTATGACGGCTACTGGTCATTATTATTACTTTAGTATGGTACTTGAAGGTCATATAATAAGGGTTTTAAGGTCACCGATGCAAACAAAATGGCCGCCAATGTCAAAATAAGTACAATATACTAAAATGTTGAACATGATGAAGTTTGACATTGGCCAATATAGGAGACCATGTTTATACTCATTGCCTCTCAACCATCACAGCTGCCTTTAGAATCAGTAAGTGTTCCTGACTCGGTGCACTTACTAGATAACATGTCGCTCACAATATATTCGCTAATAGCTAAAGGCGTGTGGCCTACCTGATAATTATCGCGTCCCTCATATCGTGTATTTCTGTCCCCTGAGTTGCTGCAGTTCTTGATTTGCGGGCAGTAATTCAAGAGAAATCAGGTAGGTTTTAAACTTAGATTAAAGTGTTCATCGTTAATTCACTGGATGACGGTTGGTGCTTGTGCAAAATATAAAGTGGATCCTTCAATGACAAGGTGGCCTACATAACCATGACAAATATACACAGATACATTTTATTTTATTGTAATATAATAGACAAACAGCAGTATATAAATCCCATAGATACACATATTACGTTGGTGAGGATATAGTCCATGGAGGTGTGGGGCCTGGTCTACTGGTTATGCCTCTCACGTCAGAGTTTGTGGTTCATTCCCCGTTCTGGTTTAAAAAAAAAAAACAATATTTCATCCACAATTCGGTGATGTGGACAATCAGTATCAGGGACAAACAAGGCTCAATTTTAAATCCTGTGTCTGAAAGGCAGTGTCATCTGATTCATCTCACCGTTCTCATAAGGCTACCATGGCGCATTTTAGCCTGTATATCTACAAAGGTTCATTCATTCATTCATTCATTCATTCATTCATTCATTCATTCATTCATTCATTCATTCATTCATTCATTCATTCATTCATTCATTCATATTCGAGCTCTGCATTTAAAATATAGTATTATAATCTGAGTACGATTCTCTCATTAATTATTTATATTAAACCTGCCCGCTACCCTTGTCAGGGATAACATAGGCAGGAGTTTACAAACTGGTACATCACATAGAGTAAAATACACATAGCCATACTGCAAGACATGTCAAAGCCCAGCGTTGTGAAGTACATGTACAAGATATATATTAATATGACGAGCTACTGCTACAAGTCTTCAATGTTGATGGAAGAGTGCGGCTTCCACCGATATGTTTACTGTTAAAAAGTGACTTTAAAAAAACATGGCTAAGAATTAAATTGCTATTTCCAGGTGGACTGGGCTTAATATTGTATTCGATACACAGGTATACAACTGTATCCATCCGTATTGACACCATCAGAATTATACACAGAAGTTCAGGTGGATAATCATTCATGAGGCCACTGTCACTTTCTAGCATATGTCTGTGTTTTTTCTCAAACTCTTCGTGTAATGACAACAGAACTTGCATTAAACACCCTGATTCATTCATCTGATGTCGTGAGGATGGGTGATTTTCATATTGTGTTTTCAGGATGAGAGCTGTGAGGTGGATTTGAAATTGTTGCAGAAGCTGTTACCTACATGTATGCTATCTATGAAAATAGTTTCACCACCAGGCATTGCAAAGCTCGTTCAACGAAATAATCGTTCAACGAATCCTCCAAAAACGATAGATTGAAAACTTTTTATAATTTGACAAAGAATATGCGAGATTACCATGTAAAGATAAACCACCTTTACGCTTTTTGCTTCTATGATAGTGTATTATTATGATGTGGCTCATTAAAGTAATACAAATTAAAAGTCTTTATCTCTTTTGTTTAAAATAAACCTGGCACAATCCTTGGAAGTTTGACAGAATCTAAATCAAGTTAAAAAAATGCTCTCTAAGCGACATTTGCTAAATTACAAATACATTTTGTATTTTTTTTCGGCTTTTTTGGTATCTTGCAAGATATAAATCAATCAATTACAAACAAAATTGTAGTATTATGATGTGACTCATTAATCTGCACATTTAGACACCTTTATGAAGGCAATAAGGCTTTTAGTTGAAATTTTATTCGCGATTTTGTTGTTTTTGTATAATCGGGTAAATCTTATTTACTCGTTTTTACAAAATAGGTCATAATTTTGAGGGAAAGCAAAATACCAAGTGTCATTTGGGCTTAAAATGACCAGGAGGGACCCAGAAACAATGTAGAAATGGGTGACATCTTGTAACATTCCGTCCCCCCTGGCTTATTTTTTTTGCATTATATTCCTAGTCTATCTGAAACAGAGACATCCATTTTTAAATGGAATTGTTCTAATTCGATCACTAGATTTCGCCAGCTGAACTTGACTTTGTTTTAATAGGCACTCGAAATAGAAGTCTCAGTATAATCGCATTCGAGTTTTTTTTTGTAGGCGGCGCTAATGTCGTTTTTACATAGCTTGCTGTGTAAATAAAATGGCGGTCACTATGGCCGGGCCTGTCGCGAGGTGAGTCAGGCAGCCAGTTCATGCCGGGTACATTCCTAGCACAAAATATCAAATGCTTAAAAAATAAGCTTCGCAAATTCGGAATATTTTTGTAGATTAGAAATATCATAACATGCATAATGGTGACATCATATGTTGCTTCCGTCAATGCATACGTCAACCGAAAGGATGAGAATACAAACAAGACCTAGTTGCTTTGTTGCCATGGTGTGAATCCACTCGAGTCGTTGCTTAACACATTAAACCCCCAGCAAACCTTGAAAACCTTTTATGTCGAAACAATTAGGCCACGCCGACTTCATTTTATGTGCGATGGATTCGCAGCGCCACAATTTTGGGTTTTCACTTTTCTATATTAAAAAAAGGCCCACACGTCAGGTTCAACCTCATAAAAAAAATCCACCCGCCCATCTTTTGTCACACTTGTAAATGAAAAAATAAAGTAAAATGTCCACTAGCTGAAAAACCGACAAGGATTATATAGGGCCTAACAAATATTTTTATTAATTTTTTAGCCTTTGGTTCCGGTCACATATGCACATAATCTGAACTTTCTTTCTCCATAGTCTATTACATCGCGTATTATCGCGTATATATCATATGACCGGCGCTTAGCGATTTCAACCGGCCCCGTTTGTTTTTAACTGATCTAGCCCGTGCCTTTTTCTGTTCTGAAAATGTAGATCAGCTCTCATAGTTTTATGAATCATGTTACGATAATATGGGTCAGCTGCTAATATTATTGTCATTCCTGCACTGAGAAACAAAAAAACTTGCAATATTTTTGTAGATAATAATAAGTATAATAAACTAATAATACAAAGAAACTTATAATAAATTAACTACAAATGCGTACGTAATGATATAATACAATCATTAAACAATACCATGAGTAAATAATAATCAACCATAGTGATGCAAGATTAAAAAGAAATATATATATAGGCATAATTTTGTGACATTTAAATCCAAACCGATGGTGGTATACACCCACGTGTCCTTTACTACCACACGAGTGCCGTCGGCATCTAGTATGGATGCCTGCCATAGGGCTACTATTACCTCTTTGTGCCGTTTATTTTTTTTAGAGGGCTGGTTGGTCTACTAATACTGAAGTGGATAATTGTTTTTAGTCGCCTACATATATGGTTTGACACTGAAAAAAATAGCTACAAAAGGTTTCGCAACGGTTTATTGTAGTATAAGATGTGCTCAATACCATATACATTTCAAATATGGTCGCTGAATCCATACAATTCCATTTATTTGCCCGTTATTTCATTATTTCATCCGAAATTACTCATTTTGATGCATTGTCACTTGTTTTGGATCTAATATGGTACATAGTGTACTACACACACACTAAAGTCAAAATATATTTTTTGACATTCAAGATGGCAGACCAAAATGGCCGACAAACTGTAAATATTAACAGATCAAAGGAATTAATCTGAATCATTCCATGCATCATTTTCTGCTCAAACAATATTATTGCGAGCTAGCTAAAGTTCAATAGGACTATCGAGGTCCAGTAGGCTCGACGTCAATATACTGTCTGGATGGCAAATTCAGTATTAAGTAATAAATCATTTATAATTGACTTCAATATGTGGTTAAATGTCTAAAAATTGATTAAAATTTTTGTTTTTGTTTTATAGACATATTTATACTCAATTATCGGAAATGTAATACTGATTACTAGCATACATATCCCTTTTATTGGCAGAAAAGGATATAAACAAAATATAACGCAAAACTGTGGGGTCAAAGGTCACACACAAAAAAAATGAAATGTAATACTGATTACTAATGCAGACCTTATCGTGATAAAAAATATATAAACAAAATATAGCGTAAATAATTATGGGGTTCAAGATCACAAAGTATATAATTTACGTCAAATTGATCGCAAATTGTCAGGGGATAACTTAAAATTTAGGATTTCGGTTTACCACCGGTGGTAATTTTTATTTATCCTACAGTGAAGCAGCTGGGTTATAGAACTATTTCACCTTTTGTATTTAATCCACCCTAATATCACTGTTTTAAATAACTATTCCAACCTTTATTTAATCCAGAGCTAAAACACACCACCACATTATTTTATTTGTCCGACCACGACATTCTAAGCCGGGAATGGAGAGTTATTGTTGACCAAGTACAGACCAATTAGCATGGTAGGCCTTAATGATACTATAATTAGTCATGTGTCGAGGGATACTCATTATGGTCGGGTGTGTTTTAAGTCAGTTAAAACCCTCGGGGTCCACGACTCTTAGCTGTGAAAAAGGCCTCGACCTTCGGCTTCGGACCCTTTTCACAGAATGGAGAGTTCCTCAGGCTTTATCCAAAAATACAAAAGCAACTGGGTTATTTCAACATATCTGAGCAAGTTGAGCTGGAGTATATCTGGTGTAGAATATGCGCTGTGAGCGCTAGAACATGAATCGTCGATGCTACACAGTACACATACGTATCATAATTGCGTTATCGTTATAATTAAATTATATGATATTTGTTTTTGTTTATTATTACAGGATCAAGGTAGCCTACAACAATACATTTTTTAGCTCTTTCTCCTGGAAACCCGATCGCCCCGTATGCAGATGATGCATTAGTGTATGAGAAATACATGTAGGTATGCCTATCTACCTTATTTATGTTTTTTGCAGAACAAATACTTCAGTTTTTGTAGTTGTCGTATTGTAAATTTGATAATGTTTAAGCCTATATATACCCTCAACTATGGAGACAATGACGATTATGTCATTGTCTTTTTATCGGTATATTAAATGCAATTTCTTGCAAGCAAATTTCGTGTCACAAATTGAAAAAAATAATTGATTTATCTCTTACTTTATTTGCAGCGAGACGCCAGCATATGAATAGTTGTAGAATAATCTATAATGGACATAAGAGAAGGAACTGTATATTTACACCGCCACGGGGTGTGCATAAAGATTAAAACCCAACAATGACAACCAATCAAAATCGTTCTTTCAATGTCCTGTTGTCAATGTCATTTTTCCCGCTCATCCACGGAACTGACTAGCCTACACCAGGAGCTTATGAAAATGAACAGGTGAGTTATAATAAACGTATACTCAGTATAAATATATCCCTGACACATGGCAAATATCCACGTAATAATATCATAGAAACACGTGTAGACTTATTATAATAGCCAGCTAAACCGTTTATAATGAAATCACCTTTTATTCATGTTAGCCATGTAGGTTTTTTTCCTCACGAAAGAAATTTTTTTGCTTGTGCTATTATTCGTGGGGCATTCAAAAACATATGTCAATTAACATAAAACAACACAAATGAACGCACATCTTATTTGTTGAAATTTCTAAATTCTACCACCAGTACGTATTTTTTGGTCGACATTAGGACAGTAGGGATGAAAGCTGCTCATATAAGATACTGTTCGATCCACTGGTTGGTAAATGTACGTTTTTTTTACCTGGAAATTCCTGAACAATGAGGAAAATGTATATTTTTTGTGGAAACTGTAGAATGCTGCATGTGTAACAGGGGACTGTCTCCAGGGGGTGGTGCTGGTGTCCTCCGGTTAGCTCGTTCGCCAGCTACTCCTATTAGTGTTCAGGGGGTTCAATCAGCGGGGTGTAAACACAATATAAGAATAATCTTCACATTCGGTGAGATGAACATTTACATAGTTCGATCACATGAATATCAGAACTAATCAAATAAAGAATACAAACCTGCAAATACAAAATGAATGTCAGTAACAATACCGGTACAAGCTCGAATTTAAATGTCTTATTTAAATTCATTTGTTTAAACATGGATGATAATTAAACTCATCCCACTTTAGAATCGGCAGAGTCTGGTGGCTGCCTAAACAGCTAAACAGTCACACAAATCACAATTTCGGCAGATAACAATATTAACAATTAATAGCAATGCAATAGTTACTAGAACAATATAAATAACAACTAAATAATTTCGCTTAGATAGTAATGCTTAACACATACCTAATTTCACTCCGCCCATGACGCTGTAACAGTGAGCACTGGTATCAACATATTCATACGTCAGAGGTTAAAATAATGTGAAAGAAATTAAACCTCAAAATTCGCTGGTTGGCAAATTTAGGAGCACGGACCGGAAGTTGCAACAGGCTATTCACCAGATGTCACTCATGACTTTCCAAAGCCATGACCACACCTGGTGAAAAGCCTCTGCCATATATGTACATCGAATGTATCATAAGACGTTAATTAATGTAACCAAATGAATGTCAAGATATGTTTTACGTATTCCTAATAACAGTGTGCACGCTGCGACACAAAATATGACCGGCGCACACATTAGATTAGGGAGTTCTTAATTACTATTACTTATATCACTGTTTGATATGAATGAGATCGCACATAGTGATAGACAAAGTATAAACATGTTTAGTGTGTGAATTGGATACGCATATGCAGCCAACACGCATACTTACATATATACATATATGATGATAAATGCTATTATATACTTACTCCAAGGAGAATCGCGTGTGAGCAATTCAGATACATTATTATTATTACTCTAGCATTAATGCATAGAGCTTCCCACAAACAAAAAGGACGTTATGTATAGTATCAAGTACAGCCAACTCCCTTCCTACGTTTAATATTCAAAATAAAATGTATATACATAATAATTACACTTTAAGTGCAATTAAGATTGAACAAAATCCGGGATAAAATAATTACATGCTATAAATAAAATATATCATTCAGTGGACACAATTCTTTATTTCCCTAAAACTCCTGAACCTTCCTATCTGTTCCTCGACCACTACAATATCATCAAGGTCCATTTTTTAAACGTCAGCGTCAGTTGACGCTGACATTTGTGTCACCAACGCCAGTTTCAAAAACAAATAGTAAATGCAAAGGATTGATGCAATACTTAAAAAGAACTAGTTATATAGACATGATAGACAGACATAGGCCTACATAGGCTCTCTCGACTTCATCGCTTTTCATGAAACCTCTCTTTCGCTATTATTTTTATGTCGGAATAATGACCTGTCGGAATATAGACTTGTCGGACTATCGACCTTTCGGAATATAGATATCTCGGAATATAGATCTGTTTGTGGCACTATCGGCCTGTCAGACTAACGACCTGTCAAACTATCGACCTGTCGGAATAACGATTTCGGGGCCACTATTTACATTCCCATGATACAATGACTGAAATGCAAATTACCACCTCATTACCTGTTTACGACCATTGCTTGTACTCTTACTCAATGTAAATAGTCTTTAACATGTTTAATAGCAGCACACTTGAATTTTGCATTTGTAGGCAGGAGGATATATTCTCGCATATTATTTTATTCTTTTGATATGTACATGATTTTAAACCACGTAATATGTCAGACCATTCTTTGCCAAGTCGGGGCGGGAGGCTGGTGCAGTGGTTAAAACTGCCTGTTTGGAAAGGCGGGGATCGCTCTGGCCTTCAAGTTTCAAAGAAACATAATGTTTCTTCCCCGCTCACTCATAAAGATGCCATATTGTGGAGAGCCTATGTGACCGAGACGTAGCGTGCTCGACTTCAGACCGCCGGGGCTCGGATTTCGAACCCTGTGTCTGGAGGGCAGTGTCATCCCATCCGTCTCGACGTTCCTCAAGAGGTTCTCCTGGCACAATTAACCTATATGCGCACAAAGGTGGCATAAAACCCCATACATTTCATTTTATTTCCAAGCCAGCTATATTTGTTGCCATCGCGACTATATTGCCTAATTAAACCAATTCCCCCTCTCTTAAATTGAACCCCGGATTACTAGACATAACATAAATATTAAATATTGAATAATGACGCCCATTTTAAAATATGATATATAAAATATATGTTAAATAGATAATTAATTTTCAGAATGAGTGCGAATTTCAAACCCGTGCTCGGCAGTGTAGCTATTACAATTTATTTATATAGTGTTAACACAACAGCAATACATCTACCCTACAGGCTATGCTCCTCCCACGGTTGAAGGAGCGTATAGCTTTGCTGTAGGCCCTATAGAAGATTAATGATTCCTTAATCATGTTCATATTCGAAAATGTAACAAAATAGGACAGAAGTACTCTCCACACCATGTATATAAGTTTAATAAATGCATTGTATGTCTTCCATGAGCTACTGTGTTTGAGATCTATAATAAACTGCTGTGTCATTTTGTCAAATCGTCGCCTCGGAGCTAAAGGATCCTATCTGCCACTCTGACGAGTGTCAGATAGGATCCTTTAGCTCCGAGGCGACGAAATGTACTATATGTGTATTATAACACAAATACCTAGAGATTCTCAGAAAACCGCCACGCTTATTAGCGATAAATGCACGGACACCACGCACACCATCTAATCTGATATATTACCGTTTGTCACAGCTGGCGCTCTCCACTGGGCACACGGCGTTATTGCCACGTTGATTTAGCGTCGCGTGTCCAGGGAATCTTCTTTCCAAACATGTTAGACAGGGATATATCCTAACCAATCTAATAAACATGTCTGTCAAGCTTTTCTCAACGGTTTCTATTGTGTATTTTTCCGTAGATTTCAAATCTGCCAGATACCATTCGAGATTTTGCATATTTAATTAGCTAATTTGCATATTTCCAAAATGGCCGCCAAAAAAAAATAATCGGCTATGAATACAATCACGGCAATCATAGAAATGTGTTTTTTTGGCCCTAAGTTCGGGTTTTGAGATCCCATAATGCCATTTTGACGACAATTGTATTTTTGGGGTCATTGGAAGGTCATAGGTCACGTGACCATTGAAATACAATATCCCACCTTGACGTTTTAGCAAAAAGTGCACAAATGGACTTTTTGGGGATAAAATGATGATTAGAATGCCTGATATTATATATTTAATTTCAGAGGGTTACATCTCATACACAAGACCATATTTTATTAATACAAGATGGCCGCCATAATTCAAAATGGCCGCCAGCCGAACTTAAAATCAAGATATCTGAGCTTCTAGATATCATATTTAAGCTATCTTATTGTCTAGATTGGGGTGTTGTGGATCAAGGCGTACAATGTCAGACATTATTATACTTTCAAATGATTTTTAATGTCTTTTTGCTCTCTATAGTTTGATATTTTGGCAAAATTGTATTATATCATAGTTATATTTGAATAACTTCCTCCCAGAATGAGGTTATCATCCGCACACTGTTCTGAACTCACATGCTAACATGATTTAAAGTAAAACCATAAACATCACATGTATATGACAGCGATAAAAGAGATAAATAGACATATCATTTACATTATAATACGGCACTGTTATTTTGTAGCGTATGTAGAACTACTACCCAGAACTACTACCCAAGGGATAAACATCATATTTTCTGGAAAACTGACACGGCGTGTTGTAAAAGTTTGGGCACCTGAAATGATATCTACATATATTTAGGATCACAACCTCGGTGCACAACCTTGCAAATCGACTAAATACATTGGAAATTGGCAGCAATCCAATAAAGGCGGCCATTACCGAAAAACTTGATTTTGTCAATATCTCGGTCAATATTTAGGATAATTTGCTTTTAAAGTTGTCTAGACCAGTATTTTCAGGGTCAAGGATCAATATAAAACCAGTCCTGAAGTGATGTTATGTCTTGTAAATATGAATACCAGTAGGCCTATATACACACAACTCTGCTTTTATGTTTTGGAAATAATGTTTCACACTGTATTTTAATAATCACTTTTGATAAAAAAACATCGTGAGCGTACGATGTCATAACAATGGTAATGTTTATTGATCAAAAACTTGATAATAGAATAAGTATTAGCCCTTGCAGTGATATAGCATTTGGTATTATAATCACTTCATAACATAGTCAGTCTAAGGGGTACTGGGATGATTGCTAGTAGTAGTACTTTTCGCACCCACCTGGGGAGGGCCATTTGGGATCTGTCCCGTCTGTTGCATGTTGGGGAAGCTGCAGCCTACACGTGGCTGGCTATAATATTGTGGTGGATTGCCTGTTTCCTCCACTCAATAGTGGTATCAATGCAGCTCCCGCATCAGTACAGGCACTGATGTTGGCCATGCTACAGCAATACAGGCAATAGTGTTTGACATTAGGTCTCTCATGTGGGATGAATGGAGTTACCCTCAACTATTGTGACTTTTGAGGACTATCCGTCCAGAGGATAGCGGAGCTGTGCTAAAGGCCTCCGTGTTTCAGCATTAAATTGCATATCAAAACCTAAGTCTTTGATCGTCTGGGCATGTCTGAGGGTAAATCCCCTAGACATGCACAGAACATCGGGCAGTAACCCACCATGCCCTATCACCCCACGCTCACGTCATCAAGGTATCAAGGTGTTGTACGCAGCTACTTTTGCTTAGATATCTCTGACAGTCTTCTACATAGCAGGTGATTTTTCATCTTTTACTCCAGCAGTTTTTGTTGCAACCCTTCTTGCAGCCACTTGTCATTGTGTGTGTCATATATGGTGGCATTGGTGGGTTTGTAGATTTACCTAGGATCAGTTCATCATTTTATATATAAACATATTTATTTCAGGTGGATTGCCCAAATAGCGCATTAAGCACTAGACGAGGGGTTCTCCACATATACATAACATTTATGTACAATACGAACAATACAATACAATACGAACAATACAATACAATACAGTACAATACAATACAATACCTTAAAATACAATACATTACAAAACATTAATTTAATATTCAGCAAAATGTCACGTAAAAAACTGTTTCATTTAAAGCAGCAAACACAGATCGAAAAAACATCGTAGCTCAATTTTACTCGGTTATGGATAAGGTAAATTATAATATATTATTATATTGACTAAATCTATCAGAGTTTAAAATGAAATTTTGTGTGGCTCTGAAAAGAAGAATATTTTCTTCCGAAGATAAATCTTTGGATCCAAAAAGTAAAATTTTAATATATGCATCTTTGTCTAAAATTGGTAATGTAGCCGGATGTAGAGTAGGAGCGATGATATTTCTAATTGCAACCAGTAGTCCCTCTCGCTGAGCAGCATAGAGGGGGCAGTCCAGGAAATAATGAGGAACAGTCTCATGTGTTACGCCACAAGAGCATCTAGGAGACTCAACAAAGCCGAAGGGAAAGAGATGAGCAGATAACTGTGACTGTCCGAGACGCAGACGAGTGTGCCAGATGGAAGCTGCTCGTAAACCTAAATAATAATGAGGTGGTGGGCGTTTATAACCATATTTGTCTTTTATGCGTCGCTTAAAGAGAGATAACGAATCTAAGTTTCGAATACTGTAATCCAAACTGTTCCAGTACCTAATAGATGAAGGAAGAAAATAATTTTTAAAATAGGAAGTTCTACAACGTGGCACCCTGATGTTATTAGCGCTTCGTGTAGCATATCTAGTTGAGCTAGCTGTTGGTTGACAAATTTGGGACAAATACAATGGTGATAGCCCATGAACGATCTTAAACATATAAATTAGTTTATGCCACTTCCTTCTTTTAAAAAGGGGTTCCCAGCCAAGTTCTAATAAGAGTTTTTCGGAGTTGGTTTGCCTCATCCCACCAGTACATATCCGAGCAGCCTCCATCTGCACACCCTCAAGTCTGTCTGCTAAATATTTAGGACAGTTGTCATATATTACGTCTGCATATTCTATTATGGGTCTAATACGGTTAATAAATAGTCGTTCAAGTGCTTTCCGGGGTAGAGTATATTTCAGGCATCTCATTATGTTTACAATTTTCCCTGCCTTACCAAGTATGTAATTTATGTGGTTTTCCCATGTTAAAGATTTATTTATTACTAATCCGAGATGACAGTGCTGGTTTACTTCTTCGAGTATAACTCCATTAATAGTTAGATGTGGGTGATGTAATAGTTTACGCTTTCTAGTCAGTGTCAATGCTAAGCTTTTTAAAGCATTGAATATCATAAACCATTGGATAGACCAGTTAAGTAAGGATTGGAGATCAGAATTTATCTTAGTCGCTGACACAGCCGGACTTGAGTCTACAATTTCTATGAGGCAAGCATCGTCAGCATATAATTTAATAGCACATGCTAAGTTTATAACCATGTCGTCCAAGTGCACAAGAAAGAGTAAGGGTCCTAAAATAGATCCCTGTGGTACACCAGCGTCCACAGGGAGGGTCTCCGAATGGTGACCATCAAGTACAACGCATTGTACTCGCTGATGAAGATATGATGAGATCCACGTGAGTAAATTTCCAGAAATTCCTTTCCGCTTCAGTTTAAAAAGAACACCTTTATGCCATACCTTATCAAATGCCTTTGATAAATCTAGGAAGACAATTCTCACATCTTTACCATCATCTAAGGCCTCTGTTAACTTATGCGTAATGGATAATAGTTGAGAAACAGTACCGTCACCAGAGTGGAAACCAGAATTGTGTGGGTTTAATAACTTATTTTCCATCAGGAAAGAATACATTTTATTGTATACAACCCGTCCATAGTCATCAGGCTTGCAGGTAAGCTTGGCTATGTAAGCTGACTTGTCAAGTGCTGTTGCCAATGCTGCCCGCTTTAGATGATGTTCTAAAGCAAGGGGGGTGGCAGTAGTTTCAGCAGTGATTTGTTATTATAAAACTTGATGAATCGGAGTTTATATAGCTATATCACAGCCTTCGGAGTTGGATTATGTGTTCACAAGAAGCTACTTTGCCTGGTCATACACATCTACCGTTATTTCAATGTGAGCACCATGGCATCATCAGCTATCATGCTAGTTCCGTTTTCTGCGAACAATGATGGAGGCATATTGCTACATTCATGATCACCGATAAAGTTATTAATTTTGTGTGTTATTTGCCGAAGAGTAGAAATGTCATTACTCTTGTCAGACGAATCAATTTCGCTTATAATACTATTTTGGTTTCTGGTTCTGAGTCTAGTCATTCACGGGTGATCTTGAAAGCAATGGCAGCTTTGGACACCATTTCTTTCACATCAAGACCAGAAGCTCTGCTGAACATAGCAAAATAGCTAACAGGGAGCGATCCAAGTGGTTTTCAAGAGTTTTTCCAACATAACTCGCTTTCTCGCTTTTCTATGTCAGACATGGTACCAGGAGGAACAAAGTGATCCTTCCATTTGTTCAACTAAATTTCACTTAGGTGGTGGATAAAACAGAGTGTACTAATTACAGTCACATACATTGCATTGTATATTTGGTGATTGTTCGTTCATCTCAAGACAGCTATCCATTCACGAGTTTTGCCGCTGTAATGGCTCATGCAAACTTTAGGGCACTGTCATTTATTCACATTATTAGCGGACGAGATACCATCGGCTATTCATTCTCTACTGGCATGTTAAAGTTGGCTGAATGATATAACTACACTGGTAGACTTTGCTGATGATGGTGCCCATTGAAATCACGATATATGCGTGTGACCAGTCACAGCAGCTTTTTGCGAACTCATATTTCAACAAGAGAAGGCTGTGATATAGATACGCTCAGAGACAAAACGTTCCTAAATAATATTATTAAGTCAACACTGCTGAAGTTGCTGCCACCCAATGAAAATGCTTTCCAACAGCATATAAAGCATGCAGCCAAGCCATCCTCAAGCCTTAGGACTATGGATGGGCTGTAGAAAATGGCAAGCTGATCCCTGTTCAGTGTACATGTACAAACCCACCGTCGCCACCACATATGATTCACAAAATTTCATCCCTGCATGAAGGATTGCAACAAGAACTGCTAGTGTGAGAAAAGGAAAATCCCTGCTAATTATGATGTGACTGTCGGTGATCCCCAAGCAAATGCAGCTTTGCACAACACGTACAACACATAATCCTTATAATTAAATAGCATAACTGCATCATATACTTTTTAAGCACACTGACTTTCAATAATCTTATAATCGATATACAATGTAGTTGTGTGCATGTTGCTTCCTGCAAACACTAGCTCCTTCGACAGTATTATTTTCAGCGCTCTTAATTTTTGTTTCATCCGGCTAATTATGTTTTGAAGTGATTATTGTAACAAGTGATGTAACACAACAAGGATTAATACTTATGTTAGATTATAATCAATAAACTTATCATTGTTATCACATCAAATGTTTTCTTATCAAACGAGATTAATAATATCTAGCGCAAAACATTAATTTCACACTATCAAATGCATGGCTTTGTGTACTATCTTGTTAAGAAGACATAAAATAACTTCAGGGCTGTCTCCATATTGATCATTGACCCTAAAAAGATAGGTTTAGACAACTTTAAAAGCAAATTATCCTAAATATTTACCGAGATATTGACAACTTAAGGTTTCTCGGTAATGGCCGCCATTATTGGCCTCCTGTCAATTTCCAGTAGTCGATTTGCAAGGTTGTGCACCTAGGTTGTGAACCTAAATATATGTAGATATCATTTCGGGTGCCCAACCGTTTACAACATGCCGTGTCAGACTGTCAGTTTTCCAGAAAATATGATGTTAACCCCCTGGGTAGTAGTTTTACATACTCTACAACATAACAGTTCCGTATTATAATGTAAATGATGTTTATTTACCTATTTTGTCGCTGTCATACACATGTAATTTATATGGTTTAACTTTATATCATGTTAGTATGTGAATTCAGAACAGTGTGCGGATGATAAACTCATTCTGGGAGGAAGTCATTCAAATATAACAATGGTGGCGCAGATGGATCGCACAATTTTGCCAAAATATCAAACTATAGAGATCAAAAACACTTCAAAAACCTCTAAAAAATCATTTGGCAGTACAATAATGTTCGGCATTGTATTCCTTGGTCCAAAAAACCTTAATCAAGGCACTAAGATCGCTTAGATATGATATCCAGAAACTAAGCTATCTTGATTTTGGATTCGGCTGGCGGCCATTTTGAATTATGGCGGCCATCTTGTATTAATAAATATAGTATTGTGTATAAGATGTAACTCTCTGAAATTAAATATATATTATCAGGCATTCAAACCATCATTTTATCCAAAAAAGGTCAAGTTGTGCACTTTTTGCTAAAACGTGAATGTTGGATATTGTATTTCAATGGTCACGTGACCTATGACCTTCCAATGACCCCAAAATTAATATTGTCGTCAAAATTGCATTATGGGATCTCAAAACCCGAACTTAGGGCCAAAAAACACATTTCTAGGATTGTCGGAAATGTATTGATAGCCGATTACTTTTTTTTCGGCGGCCATTTTGGAAGTATGCAAATTAGTTAATTAAATATGCAAAATCTCGAGTGGTATCTGGCAGATTTGAAATCTACGGGAAAAAATACAATAGAAACCGTTGAGAAAAGTTTGACAGACATGTTTATTAGATTGGTTAGGATATATCCCTGTCTATGTAGCTACATTGTAGGCCTACATCTCCTATAGTTTTTTCTTCTGGAACAAATGCAAACTTGGACCTAGTTGGTCAGACTAATTTATTACTCTTCTGATATTCGTCTTCTCTACAACAATAAACAGGCTAAGCTACGAGCCTTTTTTTAGGAAAATGCCAGAAACGAGCATTTGGTTTATAATAATTAGCATATTTTAACTTTGGCTATGAAAAGGTGTATCTGCCACTTTGTGAGGTGACAGATACACCCTTTCATATCCAAGGGGACGATAATAGTAGCATAATTATTTTACACAAGGTGAATGCAATTTGACACAGGTTCAGTTTTTGTAAGCTGCCATTTTGATATGCAGTGGGTTTTATTCATCAAAGATGTGAATGATATGCAGCTGTAAATATTAACAAAAATAAACATTAAGTACATAACAAAATGATTTACTTTGGTTTATTACACAGCAAGGTGGTATGTCTGCCATTGATTTGAGGGGCACATAAACACTTTAGTTGTAATGGGGGCAAAAAAGTTATGTATATTCTTACCTTCAGCAATATGCAGTATATTTACAAGAGCCAAAATTAACGTAGTCAATAGAACGTGTACTGGCGAGCTACCCTCCATGGCGGCATTGTGGAGTGCTCTTTATTGAAACTATTCTTTAAATACGTTGTGGTCTTGCCTCGCCATTGTAATGGAAGGGGACATTTTGGTGTGAGGTAAAAATGAAATGAATCGGGCTTTAGGCCACCTTTGTGCACATATAGGCTAAACTAGGCCAGGAGAACCTCCTGAGGATGGTGAGATGATTGAGATGACACTGTCATCTAGACACAGGATTCGAAATTCGAGGTATGACGGTAGATGTTGTGTATCCATAACGCCAACAAGGCTGGGTATTACACACTGTTGGGTCAACGCTGGCTTTGTGTTGTTAAACATGTTGAGGCTCAGACCAACATACATTTCGTTCGCGTGACCTTTATAATTCATTCAATATGGTTTAGTGCGGAGGATGAATAATCATGCTCAATTGAGAAAATTAAAAAAAGTTCGACCGGAAAATAATTTTTTCTACATTTTAAGAGCTGCAGATCAAATAGATGAGCACTCCCATATTAAGCTTAATTAAAAATAACACCTAATACTTCACAGCTGTAAATAATGTATTGAATAATCTGAATAAACAACTCTAACTTATAAGTATGTTGAGTTTCTTTAGCCCCTTTTACTGGTAATATTTGTGCTGCATTTCCAAATGACACGCAATATTTTATAAGCAATAGCTTGTGATGGCTACTAACATTAATCACATATTTATCATTGACCCACAACGTTGAATTATTTCGTATAAATCATGCAGAATAAAAAAAAATTACGTTTAAATCATCATAAATGTCTTAGTTAGCTCTTCCTGATCATTTGAATACCCATGTTATGGGTCTGCGACCATTACAAATATTTGTCTTTTTACAGTGCGGGGATCGACATTAGACGTCAGAATCTGACGTCTACATATGTCAGATTATGACGACTAACGTCGATCCCCGCGCTGTTTGTGTTAAATAAACACGTAATCAAATCTCCACTACTCAATAAACTAATCCTAATACAACATAGTATGAATTAGGATGCATTGGCTTGACTCCGCGAGGCCGTCAGGCCAAGCCTTGCCGAAGCAGCCAAAAAACCCACCTATTGGGGTGGGGAGATCTATATATTGAATAGTCATTAGTTTTAAAACAGAATGTCAATTTGAATGTTGGTCCGCTGTGTGCGACGTTGGATCAACATTAATCCAACCCTAATGCATGTTTACGTCTCGTGTCTGTTGACCTGTGTGTAATTTATGGTTCCTATACGATTTTGTTCTAGAACAAAATTTCTTCTGTTTTTTTTTAAATATTTAAAAATTGCCCTATATTTTACCCACTAATCCAAAACTGTCGCCGTTTTGTTTCATCAATGAAAACTCTTACAATGTAGATATGTGTAATTTCTGTTTTCTCTTTTTTCTTGTGTCTCTCACTAGATTAGCTGATTCATGGAATCACCTTTCCCCCCCCCCCCACCCAGAAATCCAAGACGGTCGGCGTTTTTTGATATGCGTCATTTATTGCTCAGAGAAGAATTTTTTGTCATTTAGATAATTCGACAAATATTTCACACTTAGATCGAAGATGGTCACCATATTTTAATACAAAATAATATTATTTGTCAGTAAAAATAAACCGATTCACGTGATATTTAAAACCAGCAAACTTATTGTGTCCTCTTGCGGCATGGCCGACTAGCTTTGTCTACACGAGCTAGCCCTAAACTAAGCCTAGCAGAGCTACCACAACTAATTTTGCACATTAGTAATTTCAAGTAACAACTATATCTGCATGCTTATAAATGGCTTGAAAAGTGGAATATTATTCAATATGCTGTAATATTAACCAATAGTGGGGTCAGTTGTGATTCATTTTAATACATTCTGTGATATTGTGTTTTAAACTTTTATTCCAGGAGCAGGGCTGGGGTCGATTATAATCATAATCGTCCGATTACGATTTTTAATCGATTACATTGTAATCGTTTTCATAATCGTAATCATTTCATTTTATATCGTGTAATCATTATTATAATCGTAATCGAGAAAAAATACGACCTGTAATCGTAATCATAATCGTAATCGATATTCTAAAAGCACTGTAATCATGATTATAATAAATAGTAATCACGATTGCTTTTTGGGCATATATCACAATAAATAATATATCACTTGAACCGATTTTTATCGTGACTGTAATCACGAAATATGATTAATGTAATCGTAATCGTAATCGAAAAAATAGAGTGTATTCAAAATCGTTATCGAAATTTTTTGATGACATGTAATCGTGCTCATAATCGTAATCGATAAATAAAAATGGAGTTTAATCATAACCGTATTCGTAATAACCAATTGTAATCGAACCCAACCATTGTAATCGACCGTGACCTGTCCAGGAGCCAAGTAAAAATAATCAATTTCGTTTACCCCCCCCCCCCCCCCCCACACACACACATTTGTTTTGTGAATTGTAACATCTTTAGCGCCATGCCTCGGACAATTCCTGACGTGATGTAGCTCCTAATTATAGTATCACTAAATAGTTAAAAGTCCCAGGGGTATTTTGATCAATAGCCCTACTATCGATCATGAAAAAACTTACATTTAGTAGGGCGGATTATGGGTCGAACCGTGACCGTCTGGACAAAAGCTATGCATTTGGCTCCTGCGACATTACTGAACAATTTCAGAAGGGCAGTACAAAAGGGTAGCACAGAAATCGGAGGTAATAGTAGTAACCATGGCAACACAAAAACATTGAATTAATATTGTCGGTGATTTAATGCGTAATAAATAAATAAACTCTTTTAAAAACTGACATACACGGGAAATACATCATCATCTTAACTAGAGCGGCAGTAAAACCTTTGTTTTGCTAGAAACACCTGGTTACCATAGCAACCTGCAGGTATGCATTATTACAGAAATCTAATTGTTGTACTTGTGATTATTCTTTAAATTAACGGATTATAGCGTTAGAGTTATCCTCTGACACATTTCTTCACAAAATATATACATATACATTATATAGATGCTTTAAATGTCACCACCAGTTCAATATTTTGGAAAAAAACTCACCCCCCGCCATGTTTGTTTCAACTCGACATCGAAAATTTTATGACGTCATAATTTTTTGACGTCACACATTGCTTATTACCACTGATTACTCAGATCGGACAAACTTTTGACTATCACCAAATCATTAATAATGTATTTCATTGTAAATCTTAACGACTGAAGATCATGCATGATCTGTTAGATCATGGTCTTATTTGATCCATTGAGACGATTTTTCTCGCAAATAGACACGGCCAGTTGTGAAAGGTCGGCAAAAGGAATTATTATCTACAAATGTTTCGGAACACAACGTAGACGGACTACCTCGTGAACAAGCTGCTGAAAATGTGTAATTAGCCTAATTTCCAAATGGCCGCCGGTGGCCAATTTTGGATCTGATTAATTTCTAACTTTTGGAAGACAAATCCAATCTTATTATGCAATACCACATTTCCACTATTTCCTTCTGGGGGACCCTTGTACCGTGAATTTTAACAGTTGACTACACCTTTAAGCTTAATTAAAAATAACACCTAATACTTCACAGCTGTAAATAATGTATTGAATAATCTGAATAAACAACTCTAACTTATAAGTATGTTGAGTTTCTTTAGCCCCTTTTACTGGTAATATTTGTGCTGCATTTCCAAATGACACGCAATATTTTATAATATTCGACAACATTAATGATATTCATTAAAATAGTTATTGAAGATCAGCTAGGGATGAAATCCAAGATGGCCGCCATTTAGGGTACATGACGTTATAGAACGTGGCTATTGAAGACCAGCTAAGGAGGAAATCCAAGATGACGGCCATTTAGGGTCCATGTTTTTCCATTACGTTGAAATGAAACTTACATCTTCTATGTAACACACCTTTTCGACTAAATCAATGATGACAGATTCAATAACAATATGTTTTATGTTTCGAAATCATCTACGGGTTATCCAAAAAAGAAGATGTAATAAAAAATCGCTTTCAATAAAAGACACTAGCTCAGCAAAAACTTCAATTATTTGTTCGAATTCGTTGTCGACTTCTCTACATTCTGCTCATTATAAATATTTGTGGTGTTTTTCTGAATGCTGTCTAACTTAATTGATAAGCCCACTCAGATTTGTTTAAAATCACGTCACCAGTAGCAATTCTGGACAACAATGATGTGTCTTTGAGGTTGGTGGTCTATGTCCTCAAATTTAAAAGGGAACGATAATATGCCGAAACATGCAGACTGATTGCTCAAACCCTTGTCCGTGCATGTAAAGTATTGAACAAAAACACACTTTTAAACATAAAATAATTTTGACCAAAATGAAACCCATTAACTATACAATTTGGGGTAAATAGGCCCATGAATATATAAACATCGTGTATAAACGAAGACACAGTTACATAATCGGGGCTTGTGGGTTTTCGCTAGAAAAAAACCCTTGCAAAACTTCAGGAAAACGGATGAGAAATCAAAGAAAACATGCGCTACTAGCATTCAAAAAGTACTCAGCAGTAATAAGCACGGTTTACCGTCATTAAATGTTGAGTTCATACATTTTTCGAAGTCGAGACAATATTTAAAACATCTGTATATATATTTGTATTATATACATTTTGTAAAATAAATATATGGTTATCTGTCAGAGAGGATAGCTCGTAGGTACCCATGGGAACATGCTAATTACTGAATTATATTCACGTGCATATGTTATCACTCTTATCTGATAGTGTCTGTAATGTACTAAAAAAGGACCGAAATATAACGTTGGGTGACTAGATAACCTGTTAACTTGAAAAATAAAGACAGGTACAATTAAATTTATGTATTTATGTATGCCTGGCCGCTATGGAAACCGGAAATTTCGAAATAACCGTGTGTGGGTATTTCATGACTGGCTAAAATAGCCACAGTTGACTCTCCTATATAAGAGCAGAAATTTATAGCCGCAAACTGCTATCAATATATACATAGGCAAATTCCGTAGCCAATATACTCGCTACGACTGTGCGTACTACTATAGTTCCACTGCTGTAGCTGATATACTCGCTACCATCCTGATGCCTACTACCATAATATGTACTCCATATGTAGCCAATATACTCGCTACAACCTCACGACTACTATACGTTTACAGTTGTAGCCAATATACTCGCTACAACCCTTAACTACTACTATAGGTTTACAGCTGTAGCCGATATATTCGCTATAACCCTACCTACTACTATATAGTATATGTCTACAGCAGTAGCAGATATATTAGCTACAATCGTACTTACTACTATATCTACAACTGTAGCCGATATACTCGCTACAACCCCACCTATTAGTATGGGTTTACAGTTGTAGCCAATATACTCGCTACAACGCAAAGTATTACTATAGATTTACAGATGTAGGTAATATACTCGCTACAACCCTACCTTATACTATAAAGTATATGTATAGGGCTGTGGCCGATATATTCGCTAGCCTACAACCCTACTTACTCATATATCTACAACTGTAGCCGATATACTCGCTATAACCCCACCTACTACCGTGGGTTTGAAGTTGTAGCCGATATACTCGCTACAACCCTAGCTAGTACTATAGGTTTACAGTTGTAGCCGATATATTCGCTACAACCCCAAGTACTACTAAAGATTTACGGTTGTAGCCGATATATTCGCTACAACCCTACCTACTTATGCATAATTATGTCTACAGCTGTAGCCAATATAATCGCTACAAATCTACCTACTTCTATATAGTATATGTCTACAGCTGTAGCAGATATAATCACTACAATTTTTTTTACTAATATATCTACAACTGTAGCCGATATACTCGCTACAACCCCACCTACTACAGTATAGTATATATATAGAGCTGTAGCAGATATACTTGCTACAACCGTACTTACTAATATATCTACAACTGTAGCTGATATACTCGCTACAACCCCATCTATTAGTATGGGTTTACAGTTGTAGCCAATATACTCGCTACAACGCAAAGTACTACTATAGATTTACAAATGTAGCTAATATACTCGCTACAGCCCTACCTTATACTATAAAGTATATGTATAGGGCTGTAGCCGATATATTCGCTAGCCTACAACCCTACTTACTCATATATCTACAACTGTAGCCGATATACTCGCTATAACCCCACCTACTACCGTGGGTTTGAAGTTGTAGCCAATATACTCGCTACAACCCTAGCTAGTACTATAGGTTTACAGTTGTAGCCGATATATTCGTTACAACCCCAAGTACTACTAAAGATTTAGGGTTGTAGCCGATATATTCGCTACAACCCTACCTACTTATGTATAATTATGTCTACAGCTATAGCCAATATATTCGCTACAAATCTACCTACTTCTATATAGTATATGTCTACAGCTGTAGCAGATATAATCGCCACAATTTTTTTTACTAATATATCTACAACTGTAGCCGATATACTCGCTACAGCCCCACCTACTACAGTATAGTATATATATAGAGCTGTAGCAGATATACTTGCTACAACCATACTTACTAATATATCTACAACTGTAGCTGATATACTCGCTACAACCCCATCTATTAGTATGGGTTTATAGTTGTAGCCAATATACTCGCTACAACGCAAAGTACTACTATAGATTTACAAATGTAGCTGATATACTCGCTACAGCCCTACCTAATACTATAAAGTATATGTATAGGGCTGTAGCCGATATATTCGCTAGCCTACAACCCTACTTACTCATATATCTACAACTGTAGCCGATATACTCGCTAAAACCCCACCTACTACCATGGGTTTGAAGTTGTAGCCAATATACTCGCTACAACCCTAGCTAGTACTATAGGTTTACAGTTGTAGCCGATATATTCGCTACAACCCCAAGTACTACTAAAGATTTACGGTTGTAGCCGATATATTCGCTACAACCCTACCTACTTATGTATAATTATGTCTACAGCTGTAGCCAATATATTCGCTACAAATCTACCTACTTCTATATAGTATATGTCTACAGCTGTAGCAGATATAATCGCCACAATTTTTTTTACTAATATATCTACAACTGTAGCCGATATACTCGCTACAGCCCCACCTACTACAGTATAGTATATATATAGAGCTGTAGCAGATATACTTGCTACAACCATACTTACTAATATATCTACAACTGTAGCTGATATACTCGCTACAACCCCATCTATTAGTATGGGTTTATAGTTGTAGCCAATATACTCGCTACAACGCAAAGTACTACTATAGATTTACAAATGTAGCTGATATACTCGCTACAGCCCTACCTAATACTATAAAGTATATGTATAGGGCTGTAGCCGATATATTCGCTAGCCTACAACCCTACTTACTCATATATCTACAACTGTAGCCGATATACTCGCTAAAACCCCACCTACTACCATGGGTTTGAAGTTGTAGCCAATATACTCGCTACAACCCTAGCTAGTACTATAGGTTTACAGTTGTAGCCGATATATTCGCTACAACCCCAAGTACTACTAAAGATTTACGGTTGTAGCCGATATATTCGCTACAACCCTACCTACTTATGTATAATTATGTCTACAGCTGTAGCCAATATATTCGCTACAAATCTACCTACTTCTATATAGTATATGTCTACAGCTGTAGCAGATATAATCGCTACAATTTTTTTTTCTAATATATTTACAACTGTAGCCGATATACTCGCAACAGCCCCACCTACTACAGTATAGTATATATATAGAGCTGTAGCAGATATACTTGCTACAACCATACTTACTAATATATCTACAACTGTAGCTGATATACTCGCTACAACCCCATCTATTAGTATGGGTTTACAGTTGTAGCCAATATACTCGCTACAACGCAAAGTACTACTATAGATTTACAAATGTAGCTGATATACTCGCTACAGCCCTACCTAATACTATAAAGTATATGTATAGGGCTGTAGCCGATATATTCGCTAGCCTACAACCCTACTTACTCATATATCTACAACTGTAGCCGATATACTCGCTATAACCCCACCTACTACCATGGGTTTGAAGTTGTAGCCAATATATTCGCTACAACCCTAGCTAGTACTATAGGTTTACAGTTGTAGCCGATATATTCGCTACAACCCCAAGTACTACTAAAGATTTACGGTTGTAGCCGATATATTCGCTACAACCCTACCTACTTATGTATAATTATGTCTACAGCTGTAGCCAATATATTCGCTACAAATCTACCTACTTCTATATAGTATATGTCTACAGCTGTAGCAGATATAATCGCTACAATTTTTTTTACTAATATATCTACAACTGTAGCCGATATACTCGCAACAGCCCCACCTACTACAGTATAGTATATATATAGAGCTGTAGCAGATATACTTGCTACAACCATACTTACTAATATATCTACAACTGTAGCTGATATACTCGCTACAACCCCATCTATTAGTATGGGTTTACAGTTGTAGCCAATATACTCGCTACAACGCAAAGTACTACTATAGATTTACAAATGTAGCTGATATACTCGCTACAGCCCTACCTAATACTATAAAGTATATGTATAGGGCTGTAGCCGATATATTCGCTAGCCTACAACCCTACTTACTCATATATCTACAACTGTAGCCGATATACTCGCTATAACCCCACCTACTACCATGGGTTTAAAGTTGTAGCCAATATACTCGCTACAACCCTAGCTAGTACTATAGGTTTACAGTTGTAGCTGATATATTCGCTACAACCCCAAGTACTACTAAAGATTTACGGTTGTAGCCGATATATTCGCTACAACCCTACCTACTTATGTATAATTATGTCTACAGCTGTAGCCAATATATTCGCTACAAATCTACCTACTTCTATATGGTATATGTCTACAGCTGTAGCGGATATAATCGCTACAATTTTTTTTACTAATATATCTACAACTGTAGCCGATATACTCGCTACAACCCCATCTATTAGTATGGGTTTACAGTTGTAGCCAATATACTCGCTACAACGCAAAGTACTACTATAGATTTAGAGATGTAGCTAATATACTCGCTACAACCCTAGTATATGTCTAGAGCTTTAGCTGCTACATTATCAGTCTATGTCGTAACGCGATAAAAACTCATTTGAAAAATGTCTCCACCAAGCTGTGAGTTTATCAAAACAGCTGGAGTCACGTGCTGATTCGGGAGCCTTCTCTCATGTATCGGACTAAAGAGGCAGCAGCTAATAAGTAGTTGGATGACAGATGGAGTACAGATCCAGGTTGTGAATACTGCCTCAGCATATTGTTTTTAGATCAAGATCCGAAGTAATACAAATCCTGGGTGTACTGACGTATAATTATAAATACACGATGACAGGTCAGCCATGGGATATAGGGTAAGATGGTGTGATATGAGCATAGTAGGTAATATGAGCACTGGCTATGATATTCTCAATAACAACGGGAATTGGGTAAAATTTGGTTTGTAATATAGTCATGATACGGACATGAACTCGTTCAGTTTTTAGAAAGTTTTTTTTTAAAAAACTAGTCCAATTATGACAAAATGAAGTTTTTGGACTGTTTTATTAAAAAAACACAATAACATTTGATTTATTCGTACGTTCACAAATCACTAGGTATCATGAAAGTAATATGGGTGAGTGCTGACCATAACGGTTCTTAGCGAGAGAAGGGACGATAATAAAGTGATTTTGCATGTTCTGGACCCCTATTAGGCTTGTTACCACCCCTCCCTTCTACTGGGGGTAATATGAGCATCCTGTTTCAATCTATTATGAGCATGGTGCTCATAATACCCCTATTACAAGATATATATGGAAACAAATAGTATACTCATAATACCCTAAACATAGGCAATGAGAGGAAACCATTCCAACCACTTAAATTTAACGAGAAAAAAATATCTCTGCTTTAATAGCATTTGGGTCATATCAAGGTACATGAGTGCCACTTCTATTTGGTAAACTACTCATAAAATAACCATTTTGGAAAATGTCCTTTTTTATGGCAAAGTGCTCATATTAACCCTATTGTCAAATGGTAATTAATTACGCATGCTCATATTCCCCACAACACATGCTCATATTTGCCACACGCAGGGGTAATTTGAGCATGTTTTCATAATTATTGTTTTCGAATTAATTATTTATTTATATTTAAATTAAGTATTTTAATACATGTATTATGAATTACAGCATAATTGTACAAACATTCTCTCAAGTCAAATTTGAATTTTTTCACCTTATTTATTAGCCCAAAATATAGCTAATTAAAGTTAAGTTGCTCATGATACCCCTCTTTACCCTATAAACAAAATATGTTTTATAACAACCGACAACAAAAAAATATTTATCATTAAGACAAATTGATCATTTCTAAGTCCGTCGATTCGATCCGTCAGTCCGTCTAATACACTAAGCCGTAACAGCTTGTATTGGACAGGTCTGATAATCTCTGTATTGCACCACCATCTCCTCCGATTTTGGCCCGCACAAAATTTCTTTTGTGAGGGAGTAAGGATCCGACTTTAAAGGAAATCGACTCCTTGTTAACGACTCGGTCTCTATAGGAATTAATCATGTAGCAGCCAGACTGTAGCGGTTACAACGGCTACGGCTCATTCTCCTATCTAGTCTGAGGGCCGCCGTCATAGATAGCGAGTGTACTCGCTACAGAATTTATTATATAGCAGCCAGGATGTAGCGGTTACAATGGCTACGGCTCATTCTCCTATATATATACTGAGGGCCGCCGTCATAGATAGCGATTGTACTCGCTACAGAATTTATTATATAGCAGGCAGAAGGTAGCGGTTACAATGGCTACGGCTCATTCTCCTATCTATATACTGAGGGCCGCCGTCATAGATAGCGATTGTACTCGCTACAGAATTGTAGGCCTTCTCTGTAGACCTACGATTAGTTTATTCTATGCCGAAAATGCACCCTGTCGTAATTCTTCAAAAATATTGTAGTTCCTACAAATATTGAGTATACAGTTTTCAATAACTAAAACCTACTCGAAAGTCAGGGTGGGCCTATGTAGGCCTACCCATTAAAGGCAAAAAGCAGTAACTGCTTACCTTTCAAG
This sequence comes from Flabesymbios commensalis, assembly GCA_964017125.1. Taxonomy (NCBI): domain Eukaryota; kingdom Metazoa; phylum Annelida; class Polychaeta; order Terebellida; family Flabelligeridae; genus Flabesymbios; species Flabesymbios commensalis. Next base: position 55,835,562 of record OZ024916.1, on the reverse strand, counting down.
TGAGAAGCTACTGCTGTTTACCTTTGTAAGCCCACGGCAGTATAGGCTACACTCATACATATAGACCTATATGCCTAGTCCAACAGGCTAGACTATGATATCACGTTTTATTTTGTGTTTTTTATATGGTTTGTTTCAGTGAGGAGAAGTTATGTTTTCCTCCACAAGAGGCTTTTTTCCTGGAACAGGTTTGACATTTTCGGCTTTACTCGGCTATTTCCGTATTAAGCCGAAACGACATACATTAAACCGCCAAGTGCACAGGTATGATTAAAAGGGGAAACATCAGCCAGCTACTCCATTTTGAAAACGGGGGGGGGGTGTTCGGCTGTTCATTTGCGTGTGATTTCTTCACATGTTTTCAAACGTCCTCACCAAAATGAACAAACATCCTGCCTGCATTAGCTTTTATGAAACATTAGATCTATCAAAAGTATCTTTTTGATGAAGCTCGATTCAGTTCTTTTAAAGTTCCGCGAAACCATCAAACCTGCAACCCCCCAGCCACTGGTGGATGCATCATTCCACTAGGATTGCAGTTGGCGCTCTGCTGTGCTGTGCGCGCCAATTTTGTAGATCCTAAAATATTTCACCTGGTGCGTGCCTATGCTGCTGTTCATCAGTGTTAATCTGACCCGTTCATCCGACATCTCACTGTCATAGACTCAGGCTGGCAATTACGAAGGTGGGTGTTCACTGTCTGCATTTTTTGTGTGTGTTTACTGTGTTCTATTTTGTGACGAATTAGACTGTGTAGAGAGAGAAAACTCAAGGAACCCAGTCACGTCGTTGATCGAGACCGATACGGTACAGCACACTGACTCCTCTTACAATCCATACAGATAGGTACTGCCCAACGCCAACGTCAAGTTTCTGGGGTTTTCTATTATTATTAAGTCAATCGTGTGGACATGTCTTGAGGGTAACACCCATTTAGCTAGAAGGTCCGTTAGTCAGAAGGCCCGTTAGTCAGAGAGCTCATTAGCCAGAAGGCCCGTTAGTCAGAAAATCAGTTAGGCTTTTTAGTCAGAATGCTCGTTAGTTAGAAGGGCCGTTAGCCAGAAGGCCCTTTTAAGTCAGAATTTGTTCATTGGACAGTGAACAATTTGCCATCTGGAGGTGGAGGGGCTATGGTATCTTGAAGAAAACGTTTGTTCTCCAGCTTCTGATAAAAAAATTGTGAGTTGCGCATAAAATGGTTATTCAAAGATACTAAAAACATTCTGAGAGAGTTCACGTGTTTTTAAAAAAATAGGTACTTTAATAATAGTTTGAGGGAGAAAAATATACATGAAAACTATTAATGTGAATAATGGAATAGGGGGCCTAATACCTTCTAATAAACATGAAAACGATTTTTAATGTATACACACAAAATTGCACAACTGAAACCCCCATAAAACCCCCATAAAAATAAAATGTTGCGTGCCTCCCTATAGGACCTTATTCGTCTATTAGAATTGTTAATAAATCGATATAATCTCAAACTTAAAAAACCCATGTCATTGGCGGTTCATAATTCGTACATTTATTTTTAAAAGCTCTATAGCAAGCTTCATTTGATGATTAGTTGATTGCTTGATTGGGTTATTTTCAGCGAAGCTCTAGTGTGCTGTAATATTATCAGACCTATAATTTATTATGATTTTTGCATATATAAACTTAATACTGAAATATATATGGAAAATGCGTCATTTATATCAAGCGTTGACAAATGTATAATTTTGCTGAGAATAAAGAATAAACTGTTAGTCCAAATATGGTGATAACTAGCATTGTTTGTTGACTCTTTTGTGCAGTATATATTATTACCGGGCTAATTAAGACCACTGCAAAATTTAAATACTTGATACAATTATCATGTGTATTTTTCATTCATGAAAAGCTGAAAATTACGTCCGCAACATTATGTTCAAAAATATAATGAGTAGCCTATCATTAACGCAACCCCTATTAAAGTGTTATATGCGTACAAGTAGGGCCTAAATAAATAAAAAATATTGGTCAAAGGTCAACAAATGAGATGATATCGATGAGGTAATTATCGGGTATCTCGAAAACCCCCTCGACCCCCACGACCCTCGACCCACGACCCTCGACTTAATTTTCAAAAAGTTTTTTATTTGTTTATATAATTATAACTTTTGTATAATAATAACATTCGGGAAACTCAATACTGTGATGCTAACCTTGCTAACAACGTAAGTGATGTTGAACCACCCTGTAGAGACTTCAGTTGTATTCGTTCTCACTGTAGTGGGAAGTACACCCGGTTGTAGGCAGGTTGTGTTGAACCAATGGCAGGTCAATTTCGGCTGACCGTCTGCTAAAATGGTCCAGCATTCACCCGGCATTGGTTTAGGGTTTAGGCTACTGGGTGACTACCGATTGGCGAGAATAATAATAATAATTTAATTTATATCGCATAATACAGGATATCTCGAAAACCCCCTCGACCCCCTCGACCCACGACCCTCGACCCTCGACTTTAATTTTTTTTTTGCTAGTCTATTTATAAAATTCGGGAAATAATATCAGGTCAATGTTGGCTCACCGTCTGCGACGACATTAGCTGAACGCCTCATGTATATTTTGAGGAGAGGCACGATACGCAATATAATTATGCTGGCACTTGATTAGGCGTATAGACTGCCATCTGAGTCCCTCCACTGTCCTACATTAACGCTGGCCCAACATTGTTCCAGTCCAATGATAGCTAAGCACGAAGCATTGAACCAATGTTGGATTCATTCTGGCTCAACCTCAGTAACGCTGGCACACCACTTGCGATGCAGGTGCCAATGCGTGTGACTGAATGAAGCTGACGAGTGATATGCGGGTGATATGACTGGCAAGTGTTTTTTACGCACCAAAAAACAAGAGGCATTTAATCCCATGCTTGGGGTAAAGTTAGGCAAGCGTCGTAAACAGTCACCCAACATTAAAATGTGTTTGGCCAGCTGTAGGTCTATGTGTATTCATAAAACTATAGTTTTATTGTGTATTATCGCGCCAATCCATGGCCACCCAGTAGGCTAAACAAGAGACATTAAACCAACGTCGGGTGAATGCTGGACCAGCGTAGCAGACGGTCAGCCAACATCACTTGATAGCCAGGTTAGCATCACAGTAGGCCTATATAAGTTTCCCGAATGGTATTATTATACAAAAGTTATAATTATATAAACAAACAAAAACTTTTTTTTAAATAAGTCGAGGGTTGAGGGTCGAGGTTCGTGGGTCGAGGGGGTTGAGGGGGTTTCCGAGATACCCCATAATACAGCTGGCCTAACACATTTCAATGTTGGGTCACTGTTTACGACGTTCCACCAACGTTAACCCAACCATGGTAGTGAATGCCTCTTGCTTTTTTTGCGAGTAAAAAAACACTTGCCCTTTTAACAGTCATATCACCGCATGTCACTCGCCAGCTTCATCCAGTCAAACGCATTGGTAGCACCGGCATAGCAAGCGGTGGGCCAGCGTAACAGACGTTGGGCCAGCTTTATCCCAACTGTTCAAGGCTTCGTGCTGGCTGTGATTAGCAATCACTGGATTGGAACAATGTCGCAGGCGATGGCCCAACATTGAACCACCACGAATGTAAGACAGTGGTGTTACGGCCTATGGGAATCGGACGGTATAGAATCAACAACTTGATACAATGCTGGAATAATTATATTGCGTATCGTGTCGCTCCCCTATACATGCACGCGGCGTTCAGCCAATGTTAGGTCAACGTCGCAGATGGTGAGCCAACAGTGACATAATATTGGTTCCCGAATTTTATAATTAAACCTAAAAAAATTAAAGTCGAGGGGCGAGGGGGTCTTCGGGGTTTTCGAGATATCCGTAATTATCTGACTTTTTGACTAAAGAACTTTCTGACAAACGGGCATTCGGTCTAATAATCCTTACTTATTTTCTGTCTAACGGGCCTTCTGACAATTGGGCCTTCTGTTTAATCATCCTCACTTATTTTCTGCATAACGGGCCTTCTGACTGGGGTGACTAATGGACCTTCTGACTAACGGGCCTTCTGACTCAAAAGCGAACACCTTCTTGAGACGTGGTCTCATCAGCCTCGGGTCATGGCCCACAGATTTTCCATTTCTAGAACGTCTCAAATGCCAGAAAATAAAACCTTTAATTTTAAAAAAAGCCCCCCAAACCCCTTCAAAACGACAAAGCTAGATGCACTAGATGCAGCTAGACAATTTCCCACCGTCTGTGGAGAGCGTCTTAATCGCGGGCCAGAGGCTCATATGCTGGCCCACAATAAAAAACACCATACTGAAATATTTTTCAAGTGATTGACATTCTCCATACCTGTACCGAAATTAAACATGACATTATATGCAGATATCACCCATATCACACATGGAAATTGAGCGAGAATGATAGTAAAACGCATCTTCCTGGCAGCAAGGCTTGACACAGCGACGTATCAGCCATATCATCCACCTATTGGGGTAGGGAGGTAGATTTAGATATTGAATATTTATTATTAAAAAAAAGGCAATTAATGTTGGCACGCTGTCTGTGACGTTGGCTCAACATTAATCCAACCCTCACACATGGAACGTCTGGTGGGATGTGGGGAGTGGGCCTACTGTCTGCCACATTTCCGGTGAGCTTCTCGGCCAGCAGACATCCTAGCAAACACGGGCATTCATGCAATACTGTTTCAATGTTGGCACACCGTCCTGGACGCTGGCCCAACATTGAAACAGCATTGGGTGAATGACACGTGTTAGCTGGGATGTGTCGTTTAATGTAAGGCCGGTGTCATAGACAGTGGGCCTACATTAAAGCAGCATTCATGCCAGATATCAAATTTGGGTCAAACAGAAAAAAAGAAAGTCCCCACTCCACTTGGTTTCAACAAGGTTGGGTTACCTTCAAAGCTGCATAACTGTTTTAAATATTTTATTCAAAAGATCAATCCATGGACAATGTTTTTTTTTTATTTTTCTGCTCCGGTTAATAACGATTTAAGTTTGTTGTTTTTTAATATTGTTGCCCCACCAAAAGAAACCTGATCACAGCTGAGTAAGACACTGTCTGTATAATCAGGACATTAAAAGTACCAAGTGGCAGATAACGGTCATTATTGAAAAAAAAGTGGGAGACATTTACAATTATTCTTATTTTTAAGTGATCATAGATATATTTCACAGTACAAAGTGTATTGTCTCATGTCAGTTTAGACATATCTAGAAGGTATTACTTTGTGTGATATGGGTGATATCTGCATATAATGTGTTGTTTAATTTCGGTACAGGTATGGAGAATGTCAATCACTTGAAAAATATTTTAGTATGGTGCTTTTTATTGTGGGCCAGCATCTGAGCCTTAAGCCCGCCATTAAGACGCTCTCCACCGATTGCATGTAGGAAATTGTGGTCGGAATTAGCCTCAAATTCTATGAGGTAAATCATCTTTTTTTCGCTCTTTTGATTTTCGTGATTTTCTTGAAGAACATTTGCAGTTTTTTATTTGATACAGGCCTCACAGGCATTTCAAAATATAGTGACAATGCTATTCGAAAATATCAGACTATTCTATTACATCATTAGTCGTGATATCACATGCATTGATATAATTGAGAAATGCGGTAAAATAAAATAATTGTAAGAAAGCAGCCTTTACGGTACCGGTGACTTCCCAGAAAGCAAGAGACATTTACCCATTGATGGGTCAATGCTGTACCATCTTCGTAGAAGCTGTACCAACATTGAACCATCAATGGGTCAGTGACTCGTGCTTGGTGAGTTATTATAGTGGCTGGCCTAGTCTTAGGACACCAACCTGTGGTTTGTGTCAGCTTGGCATCGCAGCCAACACGAGGCGTTGATCCGATGTCGGACTAATTCGGCGCCATTGTCTACGGCTCTGGCCCAACGTTAGACGAATGCGGCTCAACGTCTCGTGTTTGTTATTAAGGGGTTTGATGCTGGTCTAATGTAACATTACATTGGCCCATAATTAACCAGTGTTACATACACACTGTACATCTTAGGCGATTTGTTTTTAATTAGTTGGTTGACAAAACCGCCGGGTCACGAAAACGCAAAATCCGAAAAAAACTAAAATTGAAAAAACACATTTTTTATTGCCGCACCCTGTGTTTGCCGGTGAATAGCTAAACCTGCAAGTAGATTTGGGACACTCGAGAGTGAGTTCCCAAGTTCCCGGAAATTCAAGTTCCAAAGCTCCGAAGTTTCCAAGTTCCCGGAACTTCAAGTTCCCAAGTTCCCAGAACTTCAAGTTCCGAAGTTCCCGGAACTTCAAGCTCCCAAGTTAAATTGTTAATATTTAAGTTAAAATAAAAGTTGTTAAAAAAACAAATGAAAAGTTGTGTAGTACTAGTCTAATTGATCGGCCAAACCCAGTTCACTAATGCCAGGCGGATTTTAGAGGACTCTTGATATGGTTTTCTATGTTGTTTCAAGAACATATATATTATGCTGAAATTTTCAGCTTGTTACGAATTTGTGTCGGGTTATTATCTAATACCCCTGGACTAGTTGTGGGTCGAGGGTCGATGGTTGTGGGTGAGGGTTCAAGGGGGATATGAAGGTAACCACAAGGTCGGTCTCCCACCTTGGGAAGATGGTAGGCCTAAAAGGCTTTGTGTACTCGACGCAGACGCACACGCAGACGCACACTCAGACGCACAATCAGACGCAGACAAACGTTCCCATGTTCCGAAGTTCCCACGTTGCGATAACAATGATAAAGTTCCTCGGTCGGTTTGCCAGGCCACCATATTGAGCATGTTTAGCTGAACCTTGCAATTCAAGAAGTATTATGTGTGTTATTTTTGCTCCAGAGGTATAATTGATATGTCTATAGGCCTATAGGCCTAATAATCTAATTGTAAAACCACCGTGTGCACCCTTGAGCATTTTTGGTGGCCATTGCTGGAAATCTTGTTGTTGCTCATAACAGTTTTTCATAGCAGTGCCGCAGATGGCAGCCAATATCAGAATACATAGGTCTAGGCCTCATCATGCTAAATGTCGGCTATAGATCACTCAAATAATTTACAATAAAGTTAAAGTGATTAACATGATAAAGGAGATATAAACTCAAACTCGATCAGACCGATATTGTTGTCACGAATCCCAGCTGACGCAAGACGTTCATCCTATGTTGACTCAATGTTGGTCAACCGTCTGCGATGCTGGCATATGGTTCCCCTGGCATATAGGCCTAGGCGCTCTTGAATCAAAATAAAGTAAACTCATGCTTGCATATGTTATTGCGTATTGTTTTAATGTTGGCCCAGTGTCGTAGACGGTGGCCCAACTTTAAAAAAAACATTTGGTCAAAACTAAAATAGAACAACATTGTATTCAAACAACGAGAGTCATTTGTTATATTAACTGCCTTGCCATAAATGACAATGACCCACATCCCACTTTCGCAGGGTCCGGTGCTATCCCCGCCACAATGTTGTTTTAACATTGGCCCACCATTTATGACGCTGGCCCAGCATTAAATCAACATTCTGCATCAAGTAGTCTATAGGCTACACAAAGCCCAGATATTATGCGTCTGAGTCTGCGTGTGCGTCTGCGTCGAGTACACAAAGCCGCCTAAAACGCGCCCCGGGCAGGATAGTTGAATCACGGAGCTCGGATTTATACAGCTACCCCTCGACCACCTACAACCCATAGCCCACGACCCCCAAGTTACAAGGAATTATGACGAGATTTATTCAGCATTTATAGCAAAGTAATGATTGTTAACGTGGGCTGACGTATAATCTATATTAATAGCCACACGTAATATTAGTCTCAGGTAGAGGCCCTATAGTCCCAGGTAACGGCCCAAACCGGGGAGGGGGGCTTCGAAAGAGAGCTAGTACAGGCCCATACATACCGACGAGAGGGCAAAGCAAAGGGTCGCAAGTATACCTTGTCATCCTCATATTACAAAATCTCCAATTCATTCGGTGTTCCAGATACTGATCCTAAGAAGCATCAATTTTTCAGAAAGTTTTGAAAAATATCCGGGTCATGGCGGCCATCTTTGATCTTTTTCGTAAAATTAGGACCTTGTCACCCTGATAACTTCGAAGCCGCTTGCCCTATATACTCAATAACCAACATACAGTATAGTAGTATTAATTCCTAGACTGCATCATTTTTTCTGAAAATTCGGGAAAATATCCGGGTCATGGCGGGCATATTTAATCTTTTATTTTTCGTCAAATTAGGACCTTGTCACCCTGATAACTTCAAAGCCGCTCATGCGATATACTCAATATTCAACACACTGCATAGCAGTATTAATTACTAGACTGCATCAATTTTCATAAAGTTCGGAAAAAAATTTGGGTCATGGCGGCCATCTTAATTTTTTTTTTGTCAAATTAGAACCTTGTCACCTTTATAACTTCAAAGACGCTCATTCGATACACACAATATTCATACATACTGACTGCTAGTAGTAATTACTTGATTGCATCAATTTTTCGGAAAGTGAAGAAACAAACCGGCTTACGGTGGCCATCTTTAATCTTTTTGTGGTCAAAATAGCACCTTGTTACCCTAAAGCTGCTAGCCTCTGCCTCATAATATTGCTTGAAAATTGCACGTACATATTGCCCTATATACTCAATAACCAACATACAGTATAGTAGTATTAATTCCTAGACTGCATCATTTTTTCTGAAAATTCGGGAAAATATCCGGGTCATGGCGGCCATATTTAATCTTTTATTTTTCGTCAAATTAGGACCTTGTCACCCTGATAACTTCAAAGCCGCTCATGCGATATACTCAATATTCAACACACTGCATAGCAGTATTAATTCCTAGACTGCATCAATTTTCAAAAGTTCGGAAAATTTTTTGGGTCATGGCGGCCATCTTAAATTTTTTTTTGTCAAATTAAAACCTTGTCACCTTTATAACTTCAAAGACCTCATTCGATACACACACTATTCATACATACTGACTGCTAGTAGTAATTACTTGATTGCATCAATTTTTTGGAAAGTGAAGAAACAAACCGGCTTACGGTGGCCATCTTTAATCTTTTTGGGGTCAAAATAGCACCTTGTTACCCTAAAGCTGCTAGCCTCTGCCTCATAATATTGCTTGAAAATTGCACGTACATATTGTTTATCTGGTAAAATTATAATTACTTTATAATTTTGTTTTTTAAAAAGTGCTATGGGGAGCCTTTTTGAATGTTTACATGATATCGTCCCCTCAGTTCAATAACCTGCCCATTGCTATCATCATTGCAAAAGTGTGAGGTCAATTAAGGAACCAGCCCAGTTGGATAGACTCGTTTTTAGATAATGTTTAGTACTACCATACTAATTATGTTGCCAAGTGTGTTAAGAACCGGCCCAGTTGGATAACATTGTTAAGAACCGGCCCAGTTGGATAGGCAGGTTGTTAAGAACCAGCCCAGTTGGATAGGCACGTTGTTGAGAACCAGCCCAGTTGGATAGGCACGTTGTTAAAAACCAGCCCAGTTGAATGTTAAGAACCAGCCCAGTTGGATAGGCACGTTGTTAAGAACCGGCCCAGTTGGATAGGCACGTTTTTAGCGCACTGCAGTTAACTGTTTCACATAACGTTTATCATCAGTTAAAAACAGGCCCAATAGCCTGAGCCTTCTCAACATTTCAGGTTGATATGATATAACACTGTCGAAGTCATTGGCTTCCTTATAAGTTATTGTTGCCAATAAGACATAATTTAGTAAATAAGATGATGAACGCATTTGAATTCCTTTTGAATTGAAGAATGCTTTCTGCCTAAATATCCTGTTTGGGCAGGTTATTGAATTGAGGGGACGATATAAACACTTACTTCTAGTTGTAGAGCAGAATGTGAGACTTCAACGATTTTTTCAGGAATAAGTTTTTTTAAAATTATATTTGCCTGTTTATATATAATTACAACAGATCTAAAAAATACGTGAAACCGCGATTTTTCATAGTTTTACAATATATTATAATTGTGTTTTTAAAAGTGAGTTTACAAAAATACTGCAGTGATTTGCAAGGATAACTTTCCTTCTGTATTAGTGCCCCTAAAGTTGGAGCGAAAATCTACCTCTGGCCACTTTTTGGCCACTGAGGATACGGCGTATAAGCATATATCCGGCTAGCGCTGTTTGTAATTGATTTTTTCCCCAGTCATATTTGTAATTTATAATTATAATTGTAAATGAGTTTTGTAAGTGACCCCAACTCTGGCATATAAGATAAATTGACCCAGTGTTTAGCTAATATTAGGCCAGCTCTACAGACAGTGTCATCGTATCATGTTTGCTGTGTACACCATTGATTCGCTTAAAATAATTACTTTTAACCCTTGAATAGCTAAGTTATAAAACTAAAAAAAAAATTCACCCCTTTATAAATGTGTCTCACTAGTACTGCGACTCATATCTTTAAGTGAGCAATTTTTTGATTTTTTTCATTTGAGAATTTAAATTATTTAATTCAGCATATAATGTATATGAGAGCATATATCCTGAATCATTATTTTTAAGGGAAAGTTGCGGATTCTTGAAGAAAACACCAAAAAGACAGCAGATTGTTCCTATTTATTTTCACTGGAGCATGCAGTCGTCTTTCCAGATGCTTCACCTTCATCTCTTAGTATTGGAACTATTCTTCTTATTGTGTAAGTGCCATCTTATGATCATGCATGACATGTATATTTTTCAAGGATGTAGCTAATCATAGTGGTTAACTCCTGTCACATTTATGCGAGTTATGGTATTTTTTATTGAATTTATTCAACATAGATTGGTTAATCCACCCAAAAAGTATGGTCTGCGATTTCATTCACCATTTTATTCTATTAAAGGCCTGGGGTGTTAATTAGATCCCCCCCCCCCCGAGATTACAGGGGGAATTTAGAGAATTTTGTAAAGATGACGTTTCTTGGAATATGGATGTTTATTAAAATAAATACAGTATATGTATTTATATGTGTATTTTATAAAATCAAGCCTTTTTTATCATGTTTATTCGACCATTGACAAGCTTGTCACCCTCAATATTAAAATCAGAAAAGTGTTCGCAATTTCTAAATGTGAACACCTAAAGGGGCTCCGTGGGATGACATCAATTTTGTTATCTTGTTTTGTTTGAAGCAGATCGTGAAGTTTTTGAAAAATTTTGGATTTAAAAAACGAAAAGTTTTATCAACAATTCTAAGAATCCAGAGATAACCCAAACAAACTATTCGTACACTTAAACGATTGTCGAATATTAGCACAGCATTGGGCCACATGGTGATGCCGCTGGCGCACCTTTGGGTGGACGATCAGTGCTGCGTGGGAATTTTTAGTACTAAATGTTGTATACTGCATACAGTTATTTCCATGGCAGTATACGACTTGGGAATAAAACTAGGTTAGTCTCTCTAATAATAGGCTATATAATTGCATGTAAATTATTTTTTTCAAAATTGATGTCATGCAGAAGTTCATTTTTTTAAATTGATGTCATGCAGAAATTCATTGTTTTAAAATTGATGTCATCCAGTCCCTTTAAATGTTTAAATACAATTTTGTCAATTCATATATTTGAAAATATAATAAACTAGAAAAGGAGTTATCAAACTCCGAGGCCCGGCATTCAGGTTGTATGAGTGCTATGGACAAAAAATGGGCTTAATATTTTGTAAACATATCTGTATTGGTATTGGCTAGAATTCTAAAGGCCGTATTCACAAAAGCGGTTTTACCAAACACGAGCTTATCGTTAACACGAGTGTGACTAAACAGACGTTTAAATAATTCATAAACCGTATTCACAAAAAACAGTTTTGCTCCAGTTTAACAAAACTTCAGAGTGCCGTTTTTTTAAAACCGGATGGTGACCCACATACAAAATGCATACAATTTGTGTACACTGCATACACAATTAAATACTCTGGTTGAAAGCGGATAAAATTAAGGAAAGAGCCAAGGAGACAAGTTAAAATATATCTTTAACATGTATTGCTTCCACCAGCATGGTGCTGGCCGGTGCTGGCCAACATCAATTCAATACTTGCCAGTAAATCGTGCTGCTGCGTGTCTCTACGATACACACGATGAAGGCCTACCCACCCAATTTCGGCTTAATGTTGCGCCAGCGACGCAGCCCTTTGCCGAGAAATTGTACTTAGCGGCAGCACGTCCCAGGAAACACTGTCATTATTTACTGTTTCAATAATGGCCCAACGCCCTCGACGCTGGCCGACATTGAAACAGCATTGCATAATTGTCTTATGTTTGCTGACTGCCGCATTACTAATGAAGTTAAGTTCGACATTCAGTGACCTTGACCTTATTTCAAGGTCACCATGTCTCGGAAATTAAAATAGCTTTAAGCGAGATAACCTTTTTAATCCTTGACTTAGGGCTTTCATTTTCATACCTCATGTGCATGACACTAATCTGAATTTCGACATTCAGAACTTCATAACGCCTTGACTTAGAGCTTAATTTTTCATTTCATGTGAATAATACTAATCTGCAGATCAAGCTCGACAATCAGTGACATTGACCTAATTTCAAGGTCAACAGGTCATGGAAACCAACATGGCTTTTAAGCCCGAGAACTTCATAGCGAGCTAGGGCCACATGTGCATACATTTATAATAATTATTATTGATATTACTGGACAACGCCAACGCCTGAGGGGTAGTTGTAATAAATGTACAGATATTCAATTGCAAAAAGATAGGTACCAGTAGTTCAGTTTCAGGATCCATGTGGATTTGTTTTATAACAGAACACATTTTTTTTCTTGCAGCCTCATCGTCGTTTACGGTTTATCTGCTAGGTGGCTTTATCTACCAGAGATTTATTGTCGGAGCTAAAGGTCTAGAGCAGATTCATCAGTTCGCATTTTGGCAAGATTTTCTCTTCAAGCAGTAAGTAAAACTTACAACTAGTCACGTCATTTTTTTCTCTACGTTATACACGAACAAATTGAAATGCTAAAAATGTACAAATATTAGCGTGATTAGGATTGGTTGAACTTGATCTTAAAACACTTTCGTAGATATCCATCCATTACCTATGTATACAGGAACTGTTATTTTTAGCCCAGTAGCATTGAGGGTGAACGAGGATCAAACGTGAGCTAAAATCATAGCGGGCTACCATTTCACTCATATAATGAGAGATGTATATTAATGAAAGCTGTACATAGAGTGGTATAATTATTTGAAACCTCTTTTGTATGATATTGAGCATGTCAACTCGAATTATTTTTATTGCATTGTTGTCGTGATTGTATTTCCCCATTGAAAGGTATTCTCATTTATCATGAACATTATATTATCTTCTTTATAGTCCAGTCAAAAATTCATTTGACCTAGCAACAGAAATAATTTTAAGTGTTTTGGCTTCACAAATGCATCCAGTTTAGCATACCCGGTGTAGCCGTTTCAGCGTACCCCCCTTTCAGCATTCCGGGGGTACATTGAAACTAGTTTCAGCTAGTTTCAGGGTACGTGTACCCCCCGGTAAGCTGAAACTAGAAAAAGGCCAGTTTCAAGTTACCTCCCCTGGTTTCAGATCACCCCCAACGTACCCCTCGGTAAGCTGAAACTAGGAAAAGGTCAGTTTTAAGTTACCTCCCCTGGTTTCAGATCACCCCCGGGGGTAAGTTGAAACTAGTTTCAGCGTACCGGGGGGGGGGGGGGTACGTTGAAACTAGGTTCAGCGTACCAGGGGGTACAAAGTACCCTCCGGTATTTTGAAACTGGAAAAATAAACTTTCAGCCCGCCATTTCTAGGGCCTACAAAAATAAGATAGCATGTGTACATGTGATTATAAGATATTATCAAAGTAAACACTTTTTTTTGACATTACAGTATACTTAACCGAAGACTACGTTGATTTTACTTGTTTTATTGTATGTTTTTTTAGTTGGACACTACCAAATTGAATTTGAGTTTGCAAATATATCTGGCAATTAATTTTAGAAACATGTGAACGTAGGTTTCAGCATAGTGTTTTGTGTTTATTTTTAAAGTAAATGTATCATACATTGTATAGCTGTGGTGATGAACTAGACAAGAGGCATGATTTTGTATCGAGTATGTAGATGACGTATGATTATGTACGTTGCAATGTAAGACCTACATTGTGTTTTTTGTTAAAATTTGTGACTCAAAGGGTTAGAATATGAGAATAAGATAGTGTATACACATTTATTGGATATATTATCCATGCAAATATTTCGAATTGACAGTAAAAATGTACTTAAGTAATATGATATAGACATCACCAAAATAACTGTTAGTTTGTAATCGTCTTTGACGCCTAATAGTGCAAAAAACGTTGCAAATTTGTCTTATTTTGTGAAATTCAGTTTGCCTGACCTTCAAACCATACGAATCCATATATAGAATTAACGATGTGCATAGTTATTGGTGAAGATATACCATTTATAGCATAAAAGTAAGTGCATGTAGCAGCTATCTTGAATTGCGTTTTTCTACCAAAAGGAGACAAGTAAAACATTGTCAGCCACCCAGATTTTGTTCTTGTATAATTAACACATGTCTGCAGTAAGTTTGCTTGTAACAAAGATATGCCATCACTCAGCTTAGATAATACAAATTTTTATGACATCCCTTGCGATCTCTAGTATCAGTTGGGAAAATATGCCGTACAATGTAATTTTGTGTGCTTACATATAAAATGTATATGTAAAAAAGTAGCTAACTGTTACTGGAGTATTTAAATTAACGGGATTAACATGTACGTTTATTGCTTTTACCGAAATGTAGCGTGTTAATAAACAAGAGAAATGCCCAACTTTCAGGATTGGGATAAATACAGAAATAATTTCTGACAGGAAAATCATCATGCTAGATTCGAATTCATTCTATAAGCATCAATTGCTGTGCGTCTCCCACAGATTAACTGTTTTGTATGAGGTCTATATTTGTTCTTCGTTATTATTCAGAAGGATTTTTTGTGACAACAATTGATCGTTTTTGTCAAGAAACTGATTGGTTTGATATAATTTCTGTTTGGAGAGGCTTCAATTGGTATTGATATCATACATGCCGTAGTAACAGCAGGTTTATTGAGGTACATAATTAGGGCTCCCCTTACCAGGGGGAGGCTTTTTGTTTTTGTACGGTTTCGTCCGCGCCTGACTGCCGCCTTATCCATACCCTGTCACCCTTATATCTACAAAACCGCTTTTTCAATTCACTTGGTGTTCAACTACTGGATATAAGTATAAATTACTAGGCTACAATTTTTTTTCAGATAATTCGGGAAAATATTCGGGTCATGGCGGCATCTTTAATCTGTTTTCGTCAAATTAGGACCTTGTGACCCTGATATCTACAAAACCGCTTTTTCGATTCACTTTGTGTTCAACCTACTGGATGCAAGTAATAATTCCTAGGCTACATCAATTTTTGAGAAAGTTTAGGAAAAAAATTGGGTCATGGCGGCCATCTTTGCTCTTTTTTCGTCAAATTAGGACCTTGTCACCCTGATATCTACAAAACCGCTTGCTCAATTCATTTTGTGTTCAACCTACTGGATGCAAGTAATTATTCCTAGGCTGCATCCATTTTTCAGAAAGTTCGGGAGGATATTCGGGTCATGGCGGCCATCTTTAATTTTTTTTCGTCAAATTAAGACCTTGTGTCCCTGATATCTACAAAACCACTTTTTCGATTCACTTTGTGTTCAACCTACAGGATGCAAGTAATAATTCCTAGGCAGCATCATTTTTTCAGAAAGTTCGGGAAAATATTTAGGTCATGGCGGCCATCTTCAATCTTTCTTCGTCAAATTAGGACCTTGTCACCCTGATAACTTCAAAGCCACTCATCCGATATACTCAATATTCAACATACTGCATTGTACTATTATTTCCTAGAATGCATCAATTTCGGGAAAAAATCCGGATCATGGCGGCAATCTTTAATCTTTTGGGGTCAATATAGCACCTAGTTAGCCTAAAACTGCTAGCCTCTGCCTCATAGTATTACTTGATAATTACATGTACAAATTGATTATCTGGTGAAATTATAATTAATGTATAACTCGAAAGCATCCAATAATAGAATATTCAACTCTTTATGTCTCTTTATTTTGTTATTGTTATAATTACAATATTCAATTTAAAATTTCTTAAAACTCCAATCCATTGCACACTGAGAAACCCTGGGTAGACACCAAAACATGATTAGAAAACTACTTCTATTTTTGTTCGAAATATGAATAATGACCATTTTTGACATTTTTTTGACAGTGGTTTTTTTGTGTTGAAGCTGAAAACTGAGACTGATATCCACCCATTTTGAAGAATATCAAAAATTGTGATGGTTACAGACTGATATGATCCATAATCCAGACCTATTTGATATAACTAATAAACATCTTAATACCTAAGACGAAAATATAAGTGCAGTGTTTCCGCCAGGAATGTTTGAAAGGGGGGGGGGTCCAAAAAGGGTGGGGGGGGGTCCTCCCCCTGTTGTCCTGAAAGGAGGGGGGGTCCGGACCCCCCCCCCCCTGGCGGAAACCCAGAAGTGCTATCAAAATTATTTAATTAACATTTATTTGTGGGCGGGATAGCATGAAAAAAATTCCATATATCCTTCCCAAATTTGTTATGCATGTTACTAATGACTAGTTCTAGGACAAGTTCAGTAATGGCTGAAAAAAAATCAAAATGGCCGATTTATTGCGATTTTTGCATTTTACGTCAATAATTTGACCTTGTGGACGCGTGATGGCATGTGTTTGCAAATGTGCTGGCGTAAAGTATACCGCAGACTCAGTGTTGGATTAGTTTTGGGCCATCATCATAGACGATTGACAGGCATTGAACCAGCAATAGGCTGCGACGCTGGCCCAACATTGAACCGGAATTGGATGTGTAGGCCTACATCGTGTGTATGTGTGTAGAGACATGCGGCAGCCTGATTCACTGGCAATAAAAGTATTGTTTAGATGTTGGCCATCACCGGCGATGATGGTGGAAGGAATACACGTTGAAGATATTTTTCAACCTGTCTCCTTGGTTTTTTCCTTAATTACATCCTGGATATTTAGGATTATGGCCAATGAGTTAGACCAATACAGCTATTAGGTCTCCACCCACTATGTGATTAAAAAAACCTTCTGAACCTTCTGATGGAGTATCCTGCTTAAGCTCGAAAATCAACGAACTTGCATATCCAAGATGGCCGCCATAGGCTAATTTGCATAAAATTATTTAAGATCAAAGTAAACGCTCTCCTGTCTTCAATATTTATCCAATCTTCCTGAATGTGTTCTCAACATTCTCTGATAGATTATCTTCGCCGAGTTCCAAAATCAGCTAATTTGCATATCCAAGATGGCCGCCATGGACTAATTTGCATATTCAAGATCAACGTAAACGCTATGCTGTCGTCAATATTCATCTGATTTTCGCTATTTTTTTTATGAACCCTCTTTGGTGGATTGTCCTGTTTGAGTTTGAAAATTTGCAAGTTTGCATATCCAAGATAGCCGCCATGGAACTTCTGTTATATTGTAATTGTGGATGGTGGAGACTTGCTATGAAAATATAAGATTAAGTATACAGTGGAGACTAGGCAATCGGGCGACCTATGGGAATGACTGAAAGTAATCCTATTTGTGAAACTAGCCAATTAAGAATTTCGAATGGAGAGATACTAGTCAGTCTGTTTATAGATATGCCTTGTTACGAGTTCATATCAAGGTAGATTATTAAACTAATGTATTCATTATGACGTCATGCTAAAATAAAAAAACAGCACACAATTAAAACAAAGTTGTATTAAATGCATATAAAAATATATATGAACAAAATATTATACATATATTTATTTCTGTACAAAGTCTGTAAACCGAAAATCGATCAGCCGTGAATAAACCTATGACACCCAAAGTCCCTTATTATGATTGTCAATATTGTTTGATATTGCTTTTATATAAAAGACTGCGAAATTAGCTGGCTTCAATTTTTTTTAGTTAATTTCGAAGTGACATTTATCCATTTATCATACTTGTCAATACAGCAGTAATGACAAAAATATACTGGACCTATTTGTTCACGGCCGCACGCACGCACAGCATAGGGGCTATTCAGCTCCACTATTCGATCGTGTAAACCCAAAAGGCAGTAACTTCTCAATATAATAGTAAGCTGAATACTGCAGTGTATTATTCACTACATTTCTCATTTTGTTGCAAATAGTGCTTCTGTCAGAATCGAGCTCGTATAATGTGTATTAATGCACGTAAATTGTGAGATACCCGTTTGAAAATTCATCAATAATTTGCTACACGAACTAGGTATGACATGGTAGCATTTGTTTGGTAGAAGACAACAGACTACATACTAGTCCATTTCTTATTTTAAAATGACGACGACTTGAAAGTTTCCTTCCTCCAGTAGAAGTATAGACATGGCAGTGATTGTTACCGCATAGACACATCCCAATTTCCCGTGATTTTACATAGCAATTTGTAAGTCTTCTGGGATCGCAAAGGTGTAATCACGCTAAACAGATGATACTCCTTCTGCATGTTCTGTACGCTAGGGCCTCTCGTACATGACAAGTCAAGTAGACAAAAAACTGCCCAGCGAATTATAATCTTCTCGAATTATGATTATGTTATAAATATGACGATCTGTTTGTTCATGTCGCTTGTATTAATTGTTTCCCATTTCAGTATATATTTATACGCTAGGACTATCTGTATTATACACACACATACCTTACATATCATGCGTAATTAAATGATTGTTGCACGCCAAATGTTATTTTTGTCAGCTGGTGGAAAATCAAACATGTTCAAAATGTTGAATTAACATTGTATGATTTACCCCATCAGCGCTAATCCTTTATGACATTCAGTCTGAGTTTAGTGGATCCAGTCAGCGCTGGCCACTTTTGTAAATCCAGCCAGGTCTGGTCCTCTTAGTGGATCCAGCCAACTGGACACCTTGGTGGATTCAACCAGAGCTGGTCCCTTTATTAGATCCAGCCAGGGCTGTTCCATTTAGTGAATTATGCCATTGCTGGTCCCTTAGTGGATCATGTAGTGCTGGTCTCATTAGTGGATCCAGCGAAAACTGGTCCCATTAGTACATCCAGTCACAGCTGGTCCTATTAGTAGGCCTAGATGCAGCCTGTCCCATCAGTAGATCCAGCTACAGCTGGTCCCATTAATAAATCCTGTTCTAGTTTTTTTATGGTTTTGTATTTTTTTTAAGATCAGTGAGCTATATAGCTTCAAAAAAATTTAAATTGTAAAAATTTAAAATTGTAAATTCTCATGACACGGAGTCCTTTTAATAGTAGCAGTAAAAAAAGGATGTGTACGAAGTTCCAGAAGCGACATATGCATTCATCTCTTATTTTTTTAAACTCACTATATTGAGTTCACAACTCGATATATTGAGTCTATTAACTCGACATGTTGAGTTAATAACTCGATATAATCAGGTAAGAAGTCTATATATTCAGTTAAGAGCTCGATATATTGAGTTAACAGCTCGATATATTGAGTTGTGAGCTCAATATCTTGAGTTGTCAACTCAAAGTATCGAGTTGTCAACTCAATATATTGAGAAAACAAACTCAATAATATCGAATTGTGAAAACTCAATATATTGAGTTGACATATTAATATATCGAGTTGTCAACTCAATATATTAGGTTAAAAACTCGATATATTGAGCTACGAAGTCGATATATTAAGTTAATACACAAAAAAGGACCAGTCTACAATCCAATGTTCTGTTATTATGACTTTGGAAATGACCTTTAACATTGAATATGACCTTGGAACTTAAAACTGAAACCACAAATGAACTCGCAACACCAAAAACCATACAAATAGGTATTACATAACCATGATAACGTTTACTGTGAATTGATGCCATTAGATCATTTTGGGTGACATTTTGTTCACCGTTACAGGAATGTACCTTTAACTTCACATGCAGGTTAACCATGCCTAAACCTTTATTGAGTTCATACTTGACCTTCATATGAGCTCTGTGCGTTACATTTTCTTCTGACTCACATTTTTTTCTCGTTAATGCGCAACACTGATAGCTCGGATAAGTTCAAACATAGGCGAAACTCCGGCAAAAATGAGGTCACGGCAGCCATTTTGATTTTGAGGTTATCGAAAAAAAAACACTTTAAAGCCACCGATTTTTTTTTAATATTCAGAGGTTAACCATGTCTAAATCTTGCTTGTGTTGATGCTCGACAATCCTGTGACCTCTGTGACCTAGATATGTTTCTAACCCACATTTTTTCTCGTGAATGCGATACACTAAACATTTTTAGGAGTATCGATCTAAAATATCTACTATACACACTGTACGTGTATTTTACTGATAGCTAGGATAAGTTTTAAAGTTTTGAAAAAATGAAGTCATGGCAGCCATTTTAAATTAAAAAAAAATGCTTTAAATCTGCCAATGTTTTTTTCGAATATCCAGAGGTTAATGTCTAATCATTGGTTGAGTTCATACTTGACCCACCTGTGACTGTGACTGTGGCTAGTATGAGCTCTGTGTCGTTGGCACTCTGGTTTTAAATATTTCTTCCATCTGTGCTGGGGACAAAGCTGACTGGACTTATTTTTTCTATAAATATATATTTCGGATGGTGGCTCAGCAGGGGCGGATTTTTTTCCATTTTTATGGTAAATGACTAAAAAAGGGTTCGGCGAATCCATCGACCATTGAATTGGCCTAAGTAATTTTACCTGAATGAGTATTTGTCCTGATTGAACATGTGGCTGTATAGTATGGCAGTGCCATCATCATAATTTTGGTGATCTTGTATGTTTCAGAATTACATTTGACGCAGCTGCTGAGGATACCAACAACATGAAGCGAAGTTTTCGAGGTTCCACCTTCAAGTCCACAGCACTGTCACTTCCTAGTGTAGAGATTGATGACATGCATCTAATCCCAGTGGAGGACATACAATTCAAATCGGAGATTGGCGAAGGGTCATCAGCTAGGGTCTTTCAAGGGGTTTTCAATAACTCACCTGTTGCGTTGAAAAGGTTCAAATTAGGAAAAGGTGTACCCAAGTATCAGTCAATGCTCAAGAAGGAGGCAAAAAACATGTTGAGTTTAAAACACAGAAATGTTGTCGAATGTTTAGGCGTTTGTGTCGCACAGATGACACTAGTCCTTGAGTATTGCTGTAAATCTCTGTCCATCAATGGGGAAAATGTTTCTTGTCACACTGTTCGTCAAATGATTGATACAATTGGCCAGTCCATGCCTGAAGACCTTAGACATGAAGCCTTGTACCAGATGACCAATGGAATGGTTTACCTACATGCACAAGATGTGATTCATTGTGACTTAAAATCCCAGAATGTCCTTGTTGGAGGTGACCCTGAAGATGACGACGAGTGGGTTTTCAAGATCTCCGACATGGGAGAAGCCCATGTCGTGCTTGATACTACTTACAAATCAACAATATCACAAACACAAAGGGGGGCAGTAGGTACCATCCCATACCAAGCTCCAGAACTGCTTCATGGGAAGCCACAGTATAGAAAGCCTGTTGATGTATATTCATTTGCAATGGTCATGTATGAGTTAGCCCATGAGGGTCAGCAGTATCCATGGCACAAGGACTGTTGTTCAAGCAGTGATCGCATCAGAGGGTTAGTGACCAAAGGTGAGAGACCCGCGGTAGACACCTGCATTTCTGTCTGGTATGTAGACCTGATGAAACAATGTTGGCAACAGGAGCCGATGGGAAGACCTTCCTTTGAGGAAATACTACAGAGACTGGATGCATCTGAAGTTGACACAAACAACAACAGTGTACTTTCGCCCAAAAAATTATCGAAAAACATGCCTCCTGTCACAGTTGGAATTCCCAAATTTGGCTTACTACAGGAGCATGAACATACGAGTCCGGAGAAGGACCAAGTGAGACCAAGGCGGGAGAAGACAAAGCATGGACGGACGAGCCCTGAGGAGAAAGTCAGATCAAGCCAGGAGAATACCGAGTATGAACAGGCGAGCCCTGATAAATTGGACGTCAGATCAAACCAGGATAATACCGAGTATGAGCAGACGAGCGCTGATAAATTCGAAGTTAGATCAAGCCAGGCGAATACCGAGGATGAACAGACGAGCTCTGGTAAATTGGAAGTTAGATCAAGCCAGGCAAATACCGAGGATGAACAGACGAGCTCTGATAAATTGGAAGTTAGATCAAGCCAGGCGAATACCGAGGATGAACAGACGAGCGCTGATAAATTGGAAGTCAGATCAAACCAGGCGAATACCGAGGATGAACAGACGAGCGCTGATAAATTCGAAGTTAGATCAAGCCAGGCGAATACCGAGGATAAACAGACGAGCTCTGATAAATTGGAAGTCAGATCAATCCAGGCGAATACCGAGGATGAACAGATGAGCGCTGATAAATTGGAAGTCAGATCAAACCAGGCGAATACCGAGGATGAACAGATGAGCGCTGATAAATTGGAAGTCAGATCAAACCAGGCGAATACCGAGGATGAACAGATGAGCGCTGATAAATTGGAAGTCAGATCAAACCAGGATAGTACTGAGCATGAACAGACCAGCGCAGATAAATTGGAAGTCAGATCAAGCCAGGATGATACTAAGGATGAACAGATGAGCGCTGATAAATTGGAAGTCAGATCAAGCCAGGCGAATACCGAGGATGAACATACGAGCCTAGATACATTGGAAGTCAGATCAAGCCAGGATAATACTGAGCATGAACAGACGAGCCTTGATAAATTGGAAGTCAAATCAAGCCAGGCAAATACTGAGCATGAACAGACGAGCGCTGATAAATTGGAAGTCACATCAAGCCAGGATAATACTGAGCATGAACAGATGAGCCCTGATAAATTAGAAGTCAATTCAAGCCAGGATGATACCGAGCATGAACAGACGAGCGCTGATAAATTGGAAATCAGATCAAGCCAGGATAATACTGAGCATGAACAGATGAGCCCTGATAAATTGGAAGTCAGATCCACCCAAGAGAATTCCGTGTATGAACAGAGGAGCCGGGAGAACACAGAAGCCAGAGAAAGACCCGGGTTTCAACAAGGTACACAGGAGATGGGAGTGGGACACACAAGCAGTCAAAGTGAGAAACTGGTTGAACCAACAGAAGAGATGCTGATGTCATGGGCAGGCTATGCTCTGAAATATTTCAAAATAGCTCAGTTGCATGAATACCAAACGTCCGCAGTTGCCAGCTGGAGGACAAGGTTGGACTGCCTTATCATCCACTCAACATCAAGTGGGAAGTCCATCTGCTTCCAACTGCCAGCTGCCATGGGAAAGAATGGTGAAATGGTTGTGGTAGTTGTGCCAACCATTGCCATCGCCAAAGACCAAGTGCAGTATCTCAATGACGTACATGTAGGGGTGAAAGCACAGATGCTTGGTAGTGGTGCAGAGAAGGGAGCATTTGCTAATGTCTTTTCCAACAAAGCAAGACCAAAGATATTGTATGTAACTCCAGAGACCCTGATGGGTGGTGACACCTACAAGGGGATTGTAGGAAAGTTACAGGAGGCCCACAACTCAGGAGAATTCAGAGTCACTCTGTTTGCCATAGATGAGGCCCATCTTATATGGGAATGGGGTGGAAATTTCAGGGCATCTTTTGACAAGCTCTGTCAACTGAAGGTCCTCTTCCCTGATATCCCAGTGATGGCAGTTACGGCAACATTGCAACCCAAAGATGAGGAGATGATGAAAACCATCATTCTACATGATCCAGTTGTCCTGCGAGGCAGTGTTGACAGACCTAACGTATGCCTGCGTTTGTTTCAGTACAAGCCTCCCAGGGGTGCTGAAGGCGATTGGACCCCTGTTGCAGAGCAGATCAGAGATGTTGTCGGCCAGGAAGAAGCCATCATATACTGCTCGTTCGCAACAACATGTGACAGTGTGTGTGCTGCACTGTTACAGTGTGGGGTGAAATCTGCTGCCTACACCGGACATAACAGGACAGCAGAGGAGAAACACACAATTCACGAAAACATGACAGCAGGAGAGATTCAAGTACTGGTTGCCACACAAGCATTTGGACTTGGTGTGAGCATCAAGTGGATCAGATGGGTCATCCACATAGGCTGCCCACCGAATCTTTCTCTGTGGGTACAGGAATCGGGTAGAGCTGGCAGAGATGGCAAACCTGCCAGTGCAGCAATCTTCCTCAACGAACATGCCGATCTCCAGAGGCTGAAATTCTGGGTCAAAGATGCTAGTCTGGTAGACAAAACCTCAAAGACAGAGGATTTCAAGAAAGTCTGGCAGTATGTATACCGTGCAATGGCAGGGATGTGTCTTCACCAACAACACCGGATGTATTTTGGGGAAAAGGATGAGACACCTCTGAAACATGCTGACCATGGTACCTGTTGTGATGGCTGTGAAATCAACGATGCAAGGAAAGAAAATGTGACCAAGGAGATGAAGATGATCACAAGAGCACTTCACGAACTACACAAACTAGGCTTGAGTTGTGTGACTGAAATCAAGCTTCTTGACTGGCTGGAAGGAAAGGAGAATGGATGGTTGCAGCGACTGAGCACTCCAGATGCACTGACTCAATCAGACACATTTGGACAGATGAGCAAGTACCAGAAAAGACTGAAGGTTTTGATTAGGCAGGCACTCGGTCTGAACATCGTGTCCCTGGTTATCCTGATATCAAAGGTGCAAGGCCATTGGGATATTGTCACCAAGTACTTTGCTTGCAATAACGAAACTGAGGCTGTCCTTGAAAAAATGGATAAAGTTGAAGTTCCCAACATCGAATACGTCAGAAAACACATGGACAATTCCAGGGACCAAGATGGGGATGAAGCTGCGAGCACAAATCCAGTAGACCACTCCAGAAGTCCAGGAACTAAAGCAAACAACCGTGTCATCAGACTGCTGGAAGAGAGAAACTGGGAAACCATCACCAGAAAAGAGCAGTACCTCAACCTTGGTTTCCAAGGTGGCCACAACAATTTGCTTTATGCCGCAGATTTCACCAAAGTTACTGGTTGCCCTGTGGCACTCAACAAGGAAGACTTTATGTGGAACGACATCACTATGGGGAAAGGATCGGGGTTTCCTAAAAAGACCCACCAGCTGGACCTCGGAGGAAAAGAGCTGCAAGTGGTCATTCAAAAGAATTACTGCTCAGGTGTGAAGACATGCAGTGCACCATGCTGTAGCTTTGCCACAAGCAACAAGCAAAGACATAACAGATGCCTCCGACATGAGGACAGTGTGCTGAAATCAAGTGGCAAGTGCAATGGAGTCTTTGTCTATGTACGTCCCAAGGAAAGCAAAGATGTCAGAAGATGGCTAGGCTTCCTTACCAAAAATGATGGAGGACACAACCACCCCTGTCCCATTACAACAAAGCCAGGATCCAAGGTAGAAGAGATGGTTGCTGAGTGTGTGCGGCGAGATCCAACCAAGACACCAAGAGACCTTGCCAAGGGCTATGGGTTACCTTGTCTCCCAGGTGCAATTTCCGTTGCTGCTGCGAACACATCTTGCCTGGCCAACATCCGGAACAAATATCTGATCGACACTGGCTCAGCCACCACAATCAATCTTGTGAAGAGATTTGATGTGCTCATCAAATCACAGATTGATGACGCAGATTCAGTATATGATGAAAACAACCAAAAACAGATCAACGAGATGACAACACCCTACCTACGGTCCTGGGAGATGACTGACGACATGTTTCTGGCTGTTTTCCTTACGCCGCAGATGAGCCAGACTTTCTCACTGTCTGTCTTTGTTGAGGCTGATGTGACTTTTCCTGGATGCCAAGTCCTGAAGTACCTTCTGAACATCGTTACGTTCAATGAACTAACTCTGAAATGGCAGGTTGTTGCCCGGGCACTGGTGTCTAGAATGACCACGACTGCTTACAAGGCTGCATTCCGGAAGATCCTGGATGTGGTCACTGCAGAACATCCAGAGTTCAAGAGAGGCCAGGAGACTGTCGCTTGGGTGGTCGATTTCAGCGATGCCCAGGCAGCTGCATTGGAGGAAACCTTGGGAGAAATGGCACTGAAAGTGATCCGCGGGTGTAAGGTCCATTACATCAGGCTGTGTCATAAGATCGCAGAGAAGGTTTGTGCAGGACCAGAAGAGCGGAATTTGTTTCTGCACATATCAGCAGCAATACCAGACCTGGCAGAACCTGCCCATGTGAATCTTCTGTTTGATGTTCTATGTGGCGCTACATCACCATCCGAGTTACCATCAGATATCCTTGAGTTGTCACAGGATCAAAGGGAGCTGGAGTGTGCAGGGTGGAAGGCAGCCACATCCTGGGTGACCTGGTGGAAGAGGCCAAGACATCAACGCATGATCTGTTCCAGCATGAAGAACATGAACGACAGCATCTGGAAAATCAGTCCCAGCACCACAAATGCGGTCGAATCAAAGAACAAAGACAGCAAGCCACAGACAACCAGTGTTAAGGCAACACTGGAGCATATATATCGATGTGACAGAGCTGCTGCATATGAGGTTCTTGCTGCTGAAAGCGGCATTTCTGTGGCTCCATCAAAGTCTAGACGGGAGAAATGCAGACGGGCACGAAAGAATTGGCGAAGGAAGAAGAGTCGAGCTGTGGCATCTGCAGGATCTGGAGAAATGTTGAACATGACTCCAGAAGATCGGGCAAATCTCGCTGATACATCTAGGAGGGGAACAAAGAGAAATGCAGCTGTGGCATCTGGAGAAATGTTGAATATGACTCACGAAGATCAGGCAACTATGGCTGGTCCATCAAGGAAGACAGCGAAGATTAATCCACCTGCACAAGAAACCGAGCTTACTGTAGTTGTGAAATCTGCAGAATCTGAAGAAATGTTGACTCCAAAAGATATTCCGGCTGGTCCATCTATAAAGGCAAAGAAGAGGAAGTCACCTAGACATGAAACAAGGCCTACTGGGCAAGAAGTGGACCAAGTGCCAGTCAGGAAGTCAGTCCCGAAACGGAATAAGATCTTTCGTGAGATGGATGAGACGATGGTGGGAAAGAAAATCTTGGTGGACACGGTTGGAGCCAGGGGGAAACTGTATGGGTTCCAGGAAGGCCATATAGTGGGAATTGAACGCTGCCGCTACAAAATTCAGTATAAATCGTGGCCAACCCACTTTGCATTCCTGAATGATCTCCACTCCGATGGTGTCGTACTCCTTGATGGGTCAGATCATGAATGAGCCATTGCAGAAGTTATTTGTGTCAAAGACTATATATGCTGGTTCGATCACACTTATATGATTTCATGAATCATAGCTCCCTCAGAATGAGTCGTAAGTCACTGTACTCATAAGAAATCGTACTAATGTACTCTAGTTATTTTTTGAAGAGCTCTGATCAAAATGGTATAAACATTAAGTGTTTAAATTGTGGTCAATATTCACAGAGATGTTCTAATTTTATGTGGAAAAGTCTGGGAGACTAAAATATCTGAAATGAGCTATTTTATTGGTTTTATCATATTGGGTGATTTCCAGCATACTAATAAAGTACTAATTAGTGAAACATTCTATGTTGAGTAAGCATTTTTTGGATAAACTGATCAATCAAAATCTGCCCATAACAACTCATTTCGTGGTGGAGTGTCACATATGTTTATTGTACTAAGAAATAGTTGCTAAAATTTGGTGTCTCATTTTTTTACGGTTATCGTGATATTGCACCCTAAAAATCTGTTTTTTTTCTATTTTGCAGGAATTGATCAGGTAAAGCACATTATAGAGCATTTTAATCAGGTAAAAAATACTAGTTCTAAGTAAAAGAGATTATAATGTCTTCCACCTGAAAATAATGTGTTTAACTGATCAGAATGGGTTATGATGTGTTTTATTTATTTGAGTAATGTGTAACTATTGGTAATGCTTAGCTCAAATTCAAACATGTTTTAAATTAGGATCCAAGTCATATCGACACCGTTGATTTCGACACGGATAATTCCGACACAAAAGATAAATTTTGTCACAGAATCACAGGGCATATATAAGTGATTTCTGCACACTCTGGATATTAGAATGCCATTATTGTGTTTACGTCCTGGTTTTCACACCGTCAACTTTTGCTTGCTTTTTTATTAAAACAGTACAAATTAGTCTGATTTGCACAAATTTGCATACATTAACCTAATTGTTACTACAAAATTTACGAAATGCTTTTTTTTAACAACCGACTTGCATATTTTTGTTTGTGTGTGTCTACCATATCCATGTTCTTCCACTAATTATAGAAATTTGCAGAAATTTGCATATTTCATCCTAAATCTTTAAAATGTTACAGCTACGTTTGACCCATATCACTCAAAAAGAGTTGTTTTTTGTGTGTCTACATCCATGTTTTCCACCCCATGGAAGTTGTTTCATTAGATTTTATTTACCCTGATTACCCTAATTTGTATAAATTAACATACGTCACATGACTTTATAAATTTTGGGTCTTGAATATGCAAATTATTGCTAATTTGAGCCAATTAGGTTGATCTGTGAATTTCAAATCTAGCGAAACAACTTTCATGTCATTGAAAAAATGGTTATAGACAGAAAAATCCACTATGCAAGTGATTTGGTTGAAAAAAATCCTTTTTTTTTGTCAAGTTTGGGTATTGAATATGTTACTTTATGTTAATTTATGCAAATAAGGTTGATGGTTCGAATCATGGGTGTAGACACACACAGAACAATTCTGAGCGACTTGGTACAAAAGTCAGATGATTATATAGATTTTGGGTCTTGCATATGATAATTTATGCTAGTTTATGCTAATTAGGTGAATCTGTGAATTTCAAATTCCGTGTAACGACTTTCATGAGATGGAGAACTTTGGTGTAGACGCAACGCTTTGACTGATTTGTTTCAAACGTTTCCACAATTCATAGATGTTTAGCTATATTTTTCACCTGCCTTAATTTTTTAAATTTATTCAAATTGGATGGCTTTTACATGTTTAAATCAACTAAAACCACTGAAAATCTAGAGGGTCGAAAACGTGGGTGGAAACACAAAAAAGAAAGTGTGCCAAAGTTTTCTAACGTTCGACGAAATCAATTATGCACTTTTCAAAAGTTATTGTGATACCAACGGTATCCCTAATCTGAAACAAAATGACCTGATATTTGACAAACTTTTCAAAATACAACATGTATTATTATGCTGATTACACTGTATTACTAGCCGATAATTGATGATCATTTTTTTCCTAAACAAAAATCTAGAAATCCGTATGTATTCTATTTCAATGGTTGTATCGTTAAAACAGTTGATTCATTTAAATATCTCTGTATTGTTTTCAATTATAATGGGTCATTCGTAATGCACAAAAACACATTGTAGCACAAGCACAACCAGCCATGTTTTCTGTTTTTAAAAGATCGAGAGGGCTAGAATTACCAATTGATTTTCTACTCGAACTTTTTGATTCGCTAGTTTTACCAATTCTACTATATGGTTGTGAAATCTGGGGGTTTAAAAATATAGAAATTTTTGAAAAACTACATCTGAAATTGTTAAAATATATTATTTGCTTAAAACCATCAACACCAACGTGTGTGGTTTTCGGAGATTTCCTCTCTCTGTTTTGATTAAAACCAGGATGATCTCATTTTGGTCTAAACGTATGTGTCAAAAGGGGAAAAATTGTCCAACATCATGTCTGATATTTTATATTCATCTCATGTCAATAATGTATATACATCCAAATTGTTATCACATATATCAGCAATTTTAACAATACAGGTTTCTCGTTGTTATGGCTATTACAAGATCCGTCTGAAAAGTCCTCATTTCCTTTATTTAAAAGAGACTTAAAGATCAGTATATTCAAGATTGGTTGTCAACTGTTAATAACGTGTCCTTCACAGAACCTACAAACATTAATTCAAATCAGAACAATGTCCATGCATGTTATCACAATATCTCAGACAAATTGTATGTAGATTTCGAACATCCAATCATAAGCTCCCAATAGAAACAGGAAGATATAACAACGTTCTCCGCGAAAATAGATTGTGTACATTTTGTAACTCGAACAAACTCTTTTACCGGATAATCGGATGTTCATTACTAAAAAATATACACAGAAAGCTCCTACACACATAGTGTTTATCAAACCAAAATATTATTAAGTTTCAAAATGTAATGTCCCCGCATACAGATTGTTGTGTAAAAAGTTAGCGAAATACATAAAACTATCATTAAACTGCTATACCTTGTATATTTAATTACTGTAGCATAGCCTACATGTACATTGTATATGAAAACTTCATGCCATTGCTCTAGGTCTCACTGTTGACGAGTCATTTGTTTATGTTAAAATCATTATATTTTCTCGTATATGTTATATTCATACCGACATTGTATTTGTGTTATACTCTATGCCCCACAAAGGCCTGAGTAATAAAATATTGTCATTGTTATATTGCCATTGTGACGAAAACTTGTTCTTGTGACAAAATCACCTTTGTCGACACGGCCAGTGCTAATAGCATCTGCTGCCTTAAGTATAAATCACAATTATTTTTTTTTACTGCATCAAGACTATATTTTAGTATCCTCTTTATTCTTTGTATAAGACATAGTCATCAGTTGACCGAGTCGATACCCAATTTTTGGTCAGGAAAAACACATGTTGGCAATTTTGTTCAAGTAAAACACATTTTGGTTTATTTTGATCAGGTACGTATTATAGCAAAATACATGTATAAGTACAGTCAATGATAGTTCAATTTATTTAAATTTTGCAATCTCAGTTTACCAGTGTAGGCTACTCATGTGTGTTTAATCGGGTTGATGGAAATACAGAGATAATTTGTGATGCCATTTGTGTTGGGTTATTTTATAGCGGTGTACTGTGAAACAACCTGTATTATTTCACATTTATGCGAAAACTACCTTCCTTTACCAAATTCGCATTTATGTGACATCCACATGTATACATGCATTAATTGCAATGGAGATATTTCATTACATGCGTGGTTGAAAATCGCCAACCAGAGTGGTCAGTGATATGGACGCAATGTTCTCTTGCATTTTTAATTTGTGCGCATAACTATAATCTGTATTGTGTACAGGGGTTATATCGGGGGCCCTCCTTAAAAAAGAATTCTGTTTCTGGGGGTAGTTTTATCAACTGATCAAAGGGAAGTCGGTAAAGGAAGATTCATGCCACAACAAATCTATGTATGGTCGATGGATTCGCCACGCTCTTTTTAGTCATTTCCACAATTTAACAAAATAACTCCACCACTTTTGAGCCAAATTCTAGGAAAATATTTAAATAAAAAGTCAAGCACAGAATAAAAACATTAAAAAAATTGTGCTTGTTCCGCTCCAGAACAGGTTTGAAGTAACGCAAAAAAGTGTTGCCCACCTGTACGCTTTCCAACACCAGGTAAATCGACTAAAAATGGTGTTTTTTACGGACCCTATCCTAAACATTTAAATAAATAATAAAAAAAATAATGGTTTTAATTTTGATGCACTTCAATAGGCCACAGAAAATTGATACCGTCGATTGATTCGACGCACCAACATGACGCAATACACTATTGAGTAGGGGACGTTAATATTGTGGACAGTTTCACAACGTTATAGGAGTGGGTATTTTTAAAAGTATAAAACAACGATTGAATAATTCGAAGATAACTGTTATTCATGACTGGGCATGGCCAAACGTGCGTACTATCTTTTTGGCATGCTTACTCCTGATCCGGGATGTCACGGGAACGAGGCACCACCGTGAAGCAAGCAGTATAAGTATTTCACCGGGAGTGTTGCATAAACTCATGTAATGGATCCATTCGGGTCTTGGTAAGCTGCACTTGCGTGACAGTGAGACGAGGATAATACACCGTGACAAATGTTGGGAACTTTTTGGAAACTTTTTTTTGGGGAACTTTCAATTTACTTAAACAAACTGATTATGTTGACAATTTTTCAACATCAATTTTGGTTGTTTTTTTATGAAGTAGTGTATCCCGCAGATCATTATTTCAATTTTTCAGATTTTCAAAAACATTTCTTAACAATATTTATAACAATCAAGGAACACCCAAACATACAGTTTGTTCACATAAAAGATGGTTGAGTGCTAGCACAGCATTAGAATATAATAGAATACGTGTTTTTTTCATAAAAAAACAACAAGGTCACAAAACTATTTTGGTGTACAACAGAATTATGAAAATCAGTTGAATACAGAAGCACAATGTTTATCTAGGTCCTCACATGTTGAGTACTGTATAGACAATCTACACTTAAAATATATACATGATCTTGAAGAAAACAAAAACAGATCTGGTCTATTTCAATTTTCATTAAAATTGGACATTTTACACATAAAAACACACACAAAGAAACACACTGAAATTGCACTTGATAATGACTAACGTTACATTAAATCTAAAAAAAACTTTTACTTGCTTAAATACAGTCTTAGACTAGACTGGGTAATCATAAAAAGTTGGGAATACAAAAAAATAAACAATACATGATACTAATTTAATTAGCCCGGCTGAATGCCAGGAGTTTATTGTTTATTGCAATAATGTTTGTGTCTTAGTTTGCGGAAAGGGTTGCGTTGTGTGTGGAAGATGTCATTATAACGTTTGAGGTCGCTAGGTCAAGCAGTTGTATTTTTAGAAAGTGCTAAGAAAAAAAATCTCGATTATATTCGTGAAAGGGATAAGGTTGAACTAATGTTAGCCCAGAGTCGCAGACGGTGGCCCAGCATTACATCAGCATTGGGCCAATGTATCGTGTTTTCTGTGTAGTGGCTTTTCTGGCGACGGGAGGAGGAAAACAGAACAATCACCCAATGCTGTTTCAATGACGGGCCAGCGTCGAAGACGTTGGGCCAGCATTGAAACAGTATTGAGCAAATGGCACGTGTTTGCTTGTGGTGCTGCCGATAAGTATACAGCTGATACCCAGTGTTGGAGTAGTGTTTGGTCAGCGTCGTAGACAATTTGTCGGCATTGGACAGCAATGGGCTGCGACACTGGCCCAACATTGAACCGAAATTAGGTGTGTAGGTCTACATCGCGTGTATCGCATTATATCCTAGGCATTTAGGATTCTGGCTCATGAGGAAGACCAATACAGTTATGTTTTGTCTACAGCACTCGTACAGCATAAAGCCGTGCTTCGGAGTTCGGGAATTCCTTTTCTAGTTAATCTTATGCGACAGTAACATCTTAAAACAACAATTTAACATAAAAACGTATGTGGCTACTTCGTGATTATACAATCAAATTGCTGTAGAGTTGGCAACATTGATAATTTTACAGTCGTTCCCCAGTGAAACATAAATCTTGCTTACTTATTTGGTCGTTGCATCGGGACACAAGTTGATGCCGTCGGCCCAGCGCTGAGCAGGCAATCGGGGCTGTGGGGGAACCCCCTGGACTATCGCGTTCCCATACCAATTGAGGGCGACAGCTATTGATGCAACCAGGTGGTTATTTTGATCAAGCCGTCTGAGATCGTTGGAGTTTGTTTGCATGACAATATACCTCTTAAAACTAGTTTAGAAATTAAAACTAGTTTAGTCGTTTTAATGCTTTAAAATTGTTTTTTTTCAAAATTGACAAAATTGAAAAATCCTCAATATAAGGAGTCACTTTAAATATCCATCCAAATCTGAGTGGTCATGACATAGCTTCCCATCTACTATGACATGAAACTATAAGAAAACAAGTAAATACAAAATAACAAGCAGGCAGCAGGATTACACCCAAGCCAGGGTAGTGTCTTAGCGAGTATATCAGCTACAACTGTAAACCTATAGTAGTGGGTGGGGTGGTAGCGAGTATATCGGCTACAGCTGTCGACATACTATATAGTAGCGGGTGGAGTTGTAGCGATTATATCGGCTACAGCTGTGGGCATACTGTAGTGGGAGGGGGGTTCTAGCGAGTATATCGGCTACAGCTGTAGACATATACCATATAGTATTAGGCAGGGTTGTAACGAATATATCAGCTACAGCTGTAAATATATAGTAGTAGTTAGGGTTGTATCGAGTATATTGGCTACAAATGTGAACGTATAGTAGTAAGTAGGGTTGTAGCGAATATATCGGCTACAGCTGTAGACATAATTATACAGTAGTAGGTAGGTTGTAGCTAATGTATCGGCTACAACTGTAAATCTATAGCAGTTCGTGGGGTTGTAGCGAGTATATTGGCTACAACTGTGAACGTATAGTAGTATGTAGGGTTGTAGCGAGTATATCAGCTACAGCTGTAGACATCCTATGTAGTAGTGGGCGGAGTTGTAGCGAGTTTTTCAGCTACAACTGTAAACCTATACTAATAGGTGGGGTTCTAGCGAGTATATCGGCTACTGCTGTAGACATACTATATAGTATTAGGTAGGGTTGTAGCGAGTATATCAGCTACAACTGTAAACCTATAGTAGTGGGTGGGGTTCTAGCGAGTATATCGGCTACAGCTGTAGACATATATTATGTGTTATCAGGGATACTGTAGCGAGTATATCAGCTACTACTGTAAACATATAGTAGTGGGTAGGGTCCTAGCGGGTATATCAGCCACAGCTGTAGACATACTATATAGTAGGGAGTGGAGCTGTAGCGAGTATATCTGCTACAACTATAAACCTATAGTATAGTGGTTGGGGCTATAGCGAGTATATCGGCTACAGCTGTAGACATATAGCCTACTATATAGTATTAGGTAGGGTTGTAGCGAGTATATCAGCTACAACTGTAAACATATAGTAGTAGGTAGAGTGCTAGCAAGTATATTGGCTACAGCTGTAGACATACTATATATTAGTGGATGGAGTTGTAGCGAGTATATCGGCTACAGCTGTAGACATAGTAGTGTGTGGGGTTCTAGCGAGTATATCAGCTACAGCTATAGACATACTATATAATAGTGGGTAGGTTTCTAGCGAGTATATTGGCTACAAAATTTGCCTATATATATACTGATAGTAGTTTGCGGCTACATATTTCTGCTCTTATATAGGAGAGTGCTAAATGGCCACCTTAGCCTATAACTATATTCCCACCGTGTGTTTTACTGCCGCTATGTTCAAGGTGGCATTGTATATTGTCGTGAATATCAGTTTTATGGGAGATTAATTTATTCAGCTCACTTGAAATCACGGATAGTACAGATATTACTGAATTAGGCTTTTAGCGTTGCCATGGTTACGTAAAATCTACTTTTCACAAAGAGAATTGCCATTGATTTTCGGGCTACCCTTCTGAAATTGTTCAATTGTGTCAAAAGAGTAACTGTGCTAAGTTTCATACTTTTGTCCAGCAGGTCAGGCCTTCACTTAATTTGGGCCGTAATCCGCTCTACTACATTGCGATATACTATCTCACATAATTTTGTTAGGTATATAGTATATATAGTCTGAGTAATATTTCCAAGATAATATTTTGGGCACTGTGCAAAGATAATTCATGTTCCCGCTCAAAATCTTGTAAGCGCTTTATATCCTGTATCGTTTATCCAATTGAAACAAAGCGAAACAGAGATACTATAGAGAGTACTAGAGATGCCATTAAATTTTGTGAAAAATCCATAGATAATCTACCCGTCCAAACAGTAATTTTGAAAAAATAATACCGTAATTTCACGATACAGATCAAATTAGCTCAGAATGGCCTAGAAGTTGGTGTACATAAGTTATAATATATGGTAAAGTGAAATGCAACTGGTTATTTTTAAATTTTAAAAACAAAAGAGCCCCCAAACAACGTTTAATAATTTTTTTGTCTTATTCATAATAATTAATTTATACACTAATTTATGTTTTGTGTGACATAGATGACATATGTTTTGAAGTGACAACATAAAATCGTTCCTTATCGTTTTATAATTTTAGAAAAACTGAAATAATTGAGATCATTATAATTTTATATATAGGTGCCGCGTCATTCCTCCTGAAGTTCACTGGGTCCAAGGCGCACTGATCATTTAATAGGTATAGGACTTTGCAGATTTACTCGTACAAATCATGGCGATCACGGCGATTTGGCGAACCATACTAAAATAGACCATCACAGAAAATGATTCATTTCTTAATGATTCCGGAGGGTATTGTCACCAGAAATAGCTGATTTAACACCCTTTTACATTTGCAGGTAAATTAAGCGCGTCCATCGTGTTGTTTTCCGGAGCACTCACAGATATGTACACTTCAATAGATTAATTTTGCAAACACAGTATTTTCACCAGGCCGTTTGACACCTACAACCCAGGCCGTTTCACACCTACAATTAAAACACACCACTACATTATTTTCTTTGTCCTACCACTACATTCTAAGCCGGGAATGGCGAGTTATTGTTGATCGAGTATAGACCAATTATCATGGTAGGCCTACGGTATCATTCAGGTAATCATTCAGGTGTGACCGAGCTGTTGATTATGAGGGATCCCCATTATGGTCGGATGTGTTTTAAGTCAGTTAAAACCCTCGGAGCTCTACATTCCTAGCTGTGGAAAAGACCACGGCCTCGGCCTTCTCCACAGCTAGGAATGTAGAGCTCCTCTGGCTTTATCCTATACCGAATGAACTAGTCACTGGAGTCTCTATCTGTGTGTGTGATGGAATGTGTAACGCTTTGTTTGTAACTCTATAGAGAGATATGTGTTACCTGAACCTATAAATAATAAATAATACAGGCCCTTCCCTCGCTTCATCTATTATAACAAAAGGACTTAACTAACATAAACATTATTTAACAAATAAAACGGACACTATATTTCATTTTGTTCATGTCACAGAAGATGAAATAGCCAAATAGCCAAGTACATTTCTAATTTAAAAACAAAAAATAGTTCAAGTTTTGATGGAATCTCTACTCAATTACTTACATTAATTAAAGAAGAAATGATCAAACCACTCACTTGTATCGTCAATCAATGCTTAATAACAGGTATTTATCCAGATAATCTCAAACTAGCTAAAGTAATACCATTACATAAGAAGGATGATAAAAAGATTATGACTAACTATAGGCCCATTTCTTTACTCCCATCTATTTTTAAAATAATTGGAAAAGTAGCACAAATTCAAATAAGCCATTATTTCACTTCACATAATTTATTTTACGAACACCAATATGGCTTTAGATCTAAACACTCAACGGGATTAGCAGCATTACATTTAATTGATCAAATAAGCACTGAAATGGATTCAGATAACATACCTCTAAATATTTATCTCGATTTATCCAAAGCATTTGACACTCTTAATCACGACATTTTATTATATAAACTTGATCATTATGGAATTAGATATACAGCATTATTATTTTTTTAAATTACTCACTGAATAGAAAACAATTCGTTCAAATTGGTGATACTAAATCAACAACAAACGATATTAAAACTGGTGTTCCCCAAGGATCCATTTTAGGCCCCCTTCTATTTATTTATAATATATATTAATGATATGCCCATTGCCATTAATTACTTTGCTTTCATTATGTATGCTGACGACACCACTCGTATGTATACTATAAAACCCCAATACGTCAATAAACCTGAACAATTGGCAGCCAAAATTAATAAAGAATAAAA
Organism: Flabesymbios commensalis; assembly: GCA_964017125.1. NCBI lineage: Eukaryota > Metazoa > Annelida > Polychaeta > Terebellida > Flabelligeridae > Flabesymbios > Flabesymbios commensalis. The sequence goes on along the minus strand of OZ024916.1, from coordinate 55,797,917 downwards.
CTCATAAACAACTGGCTTAAAACAAATAAGTTATCGTTAAATATTAGCAAATCCAAATTTATGTTATTTTATAGGCCACAACGGAGAATGACACCTTCAAAATATACATTGATGGTATTTTAATTGACTATGTTACAGTTTTTAATTTCTTAGGCATAAACATACCAAATGACCTAAATTGGGACACTCACATAAACTCTATTTCATTTGGCATTTTGAATAAATTAGGACATTCTCTTCCTCTAAATATATTACATTATTTTGTTATATTGTAGTTTAATTGTCCCTCACCTACATTATGGTATATTACTATGGGGTTATGCTAATGTAAGAATTTATAAATTACAAAAAAAGGCATTGAGGATTATAACCGGTAGCAAATATAATGCACACACCGAACCATTATTTAAAACAGCAAAATCATTAATAATTGAAGACATTTTTAATTCATATACAAATTGCAACACAACATATTACCCTTCTTCTATTGTGAGCAGTGTTTTGAGATACAGTTAGTTTGACATTTCCGAAACTTAAGTAGCCTATTCTTCTCTGACTTGAGAGTGTGCATTTCGATACTAAGCGGTGACTTCATTTAAGTTTAAACTTAAAACTCTAACACTGCATTGTAATCTGTATGTGTAAGTTAAAAAGTGTATCAATTCCGGCGGCAGACATATAAGCAGATAGGCAACCACAGCGACAGTAATGCTACTAATGGCTGGAAATAAAATACAACGACTTTTAAAAACAGAGGCGGTGATCATTAATATCATACATGACATTAACAATTTTTAAGTCTATTATTCCAAGGATCACCTGAAATATCACGATCAGGTGTTGAATGTTGAATGTCACAGTTTGAATCAACGTAACATAGACATACCCGTGTGCTTGAAGACAAACAACAGGTGAACGTCCTGGTGTCTAGAAACAATAGACCTCGGCTATACAGGTGAGGTAGTCATGAAATATTGTAGCTTTAAAATATATCTCATTAGATCCTGTCGTCCGTAGACGTGTGGCGGAAGTGGCTATGGCAATAAAATGAAATTCATCCTGAACTTTGGGGGACAAATAATCTTGGTTTCACAATATTTTGTATTTAGCTCCTATCTTTATAGTGGGGTATTACTTAGAAACAAATTGGCAAATAATGTGATCACTGGATATACCTTTCCGTGTATTTGTATTTTGTCCTAATAATAACATAATATTATGTTTACTTAAGATATATATTATATTCACAATATTTTCACAACCATAGAATATAGATAGATTATAATTGAAATCGAGATAACCTCTTCAAATCGGACTTTAATTTAAAAATAGAATGATTGACTAGTGGTGTGTCGCCACAAATAGAATGATCCACTGGCGATGTGTCGACACAAATAGAATGATTCACTAGCGATATGTCTCCAGAAATAGAATAATCCACTGGCAATGTGTCGACACAAATAGAATGATCCACTAGCGATGTGTCGTCACAAATACAATGATCCACTGGCGATGTGTCGTCACAAATGCAATGATCCACTAGCGATGTGTCGCCACAAATAGAATGATCCACTAGCGATGTGTCGCCACAAATAGAATAATCCACTGCGATGTGTCGCCACAAATAGAATGATCCACTAGCGATGTGTCGTCACAAATACAATGATCCACTGGCGAGGTGTCGACAAAAATAGAATGATCCACTGCGATGTGTCGCCACAAATATAATGATCCGCTAGCCATTTGTCGCCATAAATACAATGATTCACTGGCGATGTGTCGCCACAAATAGAATGATCCACTGGTGATATGTCGCAACAAACAGAATGATCCACTGTGATGCGTCGCGACAAATAGAATGATCACTGGTGGTGTGTTGTCGCAAATAAAATGATCTACTAACGATGTGTCGCCACAAACAGAATGATCCATTGCGATGCGTCGCGACAAATAAAATGATTCACTGGCGAAGTGTCGCCCACTTTTGTATGTACTTTACATAATTGTGTTTCTTTTATAAGAGCTCCATGCTTGTAATACAAAATAACATCACATAATCATATACAATATCAAGACATTTTAATCCGAAATATTCTAGAATTCTATTAACCTAAATTACTCTTTCGGTAGATATTTTTTAGAGTTGTAGAGTATTCTCAAGTCGAATACACATAATTTTAATAATTGTATTGCTTTGATTATGCCACTTTACGTTATTTTTGCAGTTTGACATGGCTAATCGCTTGATCAAATTATTGTGTGCCACACTGCTCATTGTAAGAGGTAAGTTATTATTGTTTTTGGGACTGCAAGGTTTGTTTTTGCCGCAAAAAATGTTTTAAAAATATTAGGTGACTAACTAAACTGCTGATTAAAGTCAATATTTTGAAAGTAATAAAGTCTAATGGGCAATTAATACACCCACAAACGCATTATCCAATAACAATATGACAAATTGCAGCAAATTCATCATAATTTGACAAGAGTTGTTTGGCATGTCGGCCTAATATTAAAATAAAATATATCTCATTCACAAATGTAATCGAGTGTTCGTCATGAAAAAGCCAGCAAGTTGAGAACAAATGCTCAACAAATGAAAGATAAAATATGTGCTTAAATCAACATCGAGAGGCTAGCGCGATGCACATATTCATAACGTATTCAATTATGCTCTCTAGAAACATGCTATGTTTGTGTGTGTGCTACAAGTGGTCAATTTAAGGAGGCTGTTCACTTAGCGCTTTCCGCGCTGGGACGGACCTTAGACGTCATAATATGACGTCTAAAGTCGATTATAATGGCCGCAGACACATAACATAGGTTTTCAAAAAAACTAAGATATTTTTGATGATTTCAATTTGTACAAAAAAACTTTGTATAATTCTATAGCCGGAATTATCAATATGCAACCAACAAATGATATTTTTCTACGAATTATGACATCTAGAGACATAACAGTGGTGAAGTCGCTAGCAAAATTTATCTATGTTTGTTTTAAACAAATTAAGGGTTAAAAATATTGAGTATGATAAATGTAAATTCATCTTTAAGCTGAAATATTTTGTATGTGTGTCGTGACTAGCATGAATAATTATTATCATCATGATCATGATTATGTGTCATTATTATCGTTTTAACGTCACATTTTATGTAGAACAATCACAAGTCACCTGTCGCTATATTATCCATATTATCATGCCTTCATGGTCTGACTTGGGTATTACCACATATCAGGACAGCTGTTGCTCTCGGATCTTATTATTTGGCTTTTTAGGGCCGGTTAGGGACGTTTCCGTCGCCTTTGTTATCAGACGAGGTGGGGCCTTATGGAGGATTTCAGAGTTGCTAAGTCAACTGATTTTCTCTATGAGGTCGGGAATGTTTTTCTTCGATTGTAACTCCAAAGTATGTGGTACTAACTAAGTCGTGAGTGAAATGGTATGAACTAAACAATATAGTGAATTAAAATAAGCTGTAATGTTTTTGTGCGAGGGCCATATAAATAATAAATCACTAGTTAATTAAACAAACTTTATTGCTATTGTGTGAGTGCCATGTCCTGCGTGAATGGCACGCATAATTATTATCCGTAATTTTTATTCTTATTACATCACTAAGTCTCCAACACTCGATAATATGGATGGTTCTGATGCTATACTTTGTTGGCAGTCGACGAACCACCATGTCCGACTTTTATTAGTATGTATATATGGTGTTTCGGTGGTATTACTGTTATTATGTTGTTAAATTTGCATCACTAGTCTATATCAGGGAATCGCCGAGTTCATAGCGACTGTGCTTGCATGGTCACATGGCTCGGAGCTACCTGTGTCGCAGATTGTCACATTGATTGTACTTGCATGATATGATATTTGATTTTTAAAAATATCGTGTAATTTTTTAACATTGTCTTAATACATTCTCAAATTACTGTAGCATAATTATGCACTTGTATATATTCTAGGTTTCTACGCTTTCCAGAGTGTCTTTTTTGCTACTATATATATATAATTAGCATGTCATACATAGTAGCTATTTTATCCCTGGTTTTGGTGCGGGGAACAAAATGATAGACCTTATGTTACCCTGGCAATGCCTTTCAATCCTATTTTAAGTATATACCCAGTGTTTCTTATGGCAATGCCAGTTAACATGATTTTAGTTATGTATGTCATACTATGTATATTGTCATATGATTTTAACAAATTAACAATGTTGTATATACATGTACATATCTCTATTTCTATGACAAATAAGTCTGGATTGACTTTCTTTCTGTCAATAAAATATCTGTCTGTCTGTCTGGTAGGTTATCCATAGTTTATACAAAAATATTTCAGCGATTTAAGGGTTATATGTCAGTTGCACATTGAGGACAGACAGACCACTTACTAAAAATTGAAAAAATTTGCCAAAGTGTAAATGAACACTCAGTGTGTGTGAGCATTCGTTAGTCGCCCACAAAACATGCTCGATTTACATTACATGTATATTGTGACAGGATTATATTATTTAATTTATTTCAAATAAAAAACACAATATGGTTCTACAAAAGAGATTTTGGGGCTATGCATTTTTCTGTCGGTTGAGGTGCAGCGCAAGCCCGCTATATAACAATGTGCATTCGTGAACAAGCTAGCAGAAAGCTATATACAAAATATACATTTATGATCTAATCAGCTCACGCCCGCTATATAACAATGTACATTCGTGGTGTAATCAGTGTAAGCCTGCTATATGACAATGTCCATTCATGATCTAATCAGTGAAAGCCCACTATATAACAATGTACATTCGTGGTGTAATCAGTGCAAGCCCACTATATAACAATGTACATTCGTGGTGTAATCAGTGCAAGCCTGCTATATAACAATGTACATTCACGATCTAATCAGAGCAAACCCGCTATATAACAATGTACATTCATGATCTAATCAGTGCAAGCCTGCTATAAAACAGTGTACATTAATGATCTAATCAATGCAAGCCTGCTATATAACAGTGTACATTCGCGATCTAATCAGTGCAAGCCCACTATATAACAATGTACATTCGCGATCTAATCAGTGCAAGCCTTCTATAAAACAGTGTACATTCGTGGTGTGATCAGTGCAAGCCTGCTATATAACAATGTACATTCATGATCTAATCAGTGCAAGCCTGCTATAAAACAATGTACATTCGTGGTGTAATCAGTGCAAGCCTGCTATATAACAATGTACATTCATGATCTAATCAGGACAAGCCCGCTATATGACAATGTACATTCGCGATCTAATCAGTGTAAGCCTGCTATATAACAATGTACATTCGCGATTTAATCAGTGCAAGCCCACTATAAAACAGTGTACATTAATGATCTAATCAATGCAAGCCCGCTATATAACAATGTACATTCATGATCTAATCAGGACAAGCCCGCTATATGACAATGTACATTCGCGATCTAATCAGTGCAAGCCTGCTATATAACAATGTACATTCGTAGTGTAATCAGTGCAAACCTGCTATATAACAATGTACATTCGCGATTTAATCAGTGCAAGCCCACTATAAAACAGTGTACATTAATGATCTAATCAATGCAAGCCCGCTATATAACAATGTACATTCATGATCTAATCAGTGCAAGCCTGCTATAAAACAGTGTACATTAATGATCTAATCAATGCAAGCCTGCTATATAACAATGTACATTCGTGGTGTAATCAGTGCAAGCCCACCATATAACAATGTACAATCATGATCTAATCAATGCAAGCCCACTATATAACAATGTACATTCATGATCTAATCAGCGGAAGCCCGCTATATAACAATGTACATTCATGATCTAATCAGTGCAAGCCCACTATATAACAATGTAAATTTGTTATTTAATCAGCGGAAGCCTGCTATATAACAATGTATGTTCATGATCTAATAAGTGCAAGCCCGCTATACAACAATGTAAATTCATGATCTAATCAGGACAAGCCTGCTATATAACAATGTATGCTCATGATCTGATCAATGCAAGCCCACTATATAACAATGTACATTCATGATCTAATCAGTGCAAGCCTGCTAAGTAATAGCAATATCCATTCATGATCTAATCAGCGGAAGCCCGCTATATAACAATATCCATTCATGATCTAATCAGTGCAAGCTTGCTATATGACAATGTACATTCATGATCTAATCAATGCAAGCCTGCTATAAAACAGTGTACATTAATGATCTAATCAATGCAAGCCTGCTATATAACAATGTAAATTCATGATCTAATCAGTACAAGCCTGCTATATAACAGTGTACATTAATGATCTAATCAATGCAAGCCTGCTATATAACAATGTATATTCATGATCTAATCAGGACAAGCCTGCTATATAACAATGTACGTTCATGATCTAATCAGTGCAAGCCTGCTATAAAACAGTGTACATTAATGATCTAATCAATGCAAGCCTGCTATATAACAATGTACATTCATGATCTAATCAGGACAAGCCTGCTATATAACAATGTATGTTCATGATCTAATCAATTCAAGCCCACTAGATAACAATATACATTCATGATATAATCAGGACAAGCCTGCTATATAACAATGTATGCTCATGATCTGATCAATGCAAGCCCACTATATAACAATATACATTCATGATCTAATCAGTGCAAGCCTGCTAAGTAATAGCAATATCCATTCATGATCTAATCAGCGGAAGCCTGTTATATAACAATGTACATTCATGATCTAATCAGTGTAAGCCTGCTATAAAACAGTGTACATTAATGATCTAATCAATGCAAGCCTGCTATATAACACTGTATATTCATGATCTAATCAGTGCAAGCCTGCTATATGACAATGTACATTCATGATCTAATCAGCATGTACATTTATGATCTAATCAGCGCACGCCAGCTAAATAAAAAATGTACATTCGTGATCTAGTCGGTGCAAGCCCGCTAGATAACAATGTAAATTCCTGATCTAATCAGCGTCAGCCTGCTATATAACAATGTAAATTCGTGATCTAATCAGCATCAGCCTGCTATATAACAATGTACATTCATGATCTAATCAGGACTAGCCTGCTAGATAACAATGTACATTCATGATCTAGTCAACCCTGACATTATTTTAACATCGACAACATAGCACATGTTTGCTTGGTAGTGACATAGTTTGAAGCACGTTTAGTTAATGACAACTAAATGAAAAAAAAAAACTTATTTGTCAGTGTGTTGACCATGCATGATGGGTGTATATATGTGACTCAGTGTGTGAGCATAAAATATTTGTTCTATGAAATTACAATTCTCTCACTAAAACTAATAATAAGTCATTCTGTAGAGGTATTGCAAAGTCTGAATTATTATTAACAGGTGAAAGTTTACAATGTCGTTCCTGTATGAATATCTGGAAGACGGATTCGGAAACTTCGCCATCAGTGAACCATGCCTGCTTTAAAGGCGATACAAGGACGATAGAGACGTGTGGTTTTATAAACCCGGATCTTGTGTGCTTTGAATCAGGATTTTACGTTACAAAAGTGGCAAATAACGGTAAGTAAATATAATTATTCGTTTTTATCAACTATTCATCCCTATGTAAAATGAACATGCAATAATATTGTTATAAGTATACGTTTTATTTATATACATGGTAATTTTTTCATATCTTGCCTCAGGAGTGTTCAAAAAATGTGATTAAACTGTGTTCATTGTTAACTATGGCAAAGGCCTCGTGTGCCAAAGGGCAAAGGGAGGACTCTGAAATATTACAAATTGTTCAATTATAAGGGTATGTCATTCTGATCGATCAGAATGGCATATTCGCTCATAACGACATGCCCTTATATGTGTATCAAATGTGCGATTTTGATAAAATTGTGCTGTTTTACTGTTGATCGCAACACACGCCATGCAACGGTGACAACAGTAAATGAACGAGAAATGTTGTGTGCTTATTTTATATATATCAATGGAGATATCAATGGATAATTAAATGATGCTCATCCTCTTGTCACAGCTTCACTTTGACTAAGGTTGGAAATGTCCCAAGTTTTAGCTCGTCATGTCGGACCAGCAACAACTTAAATTTATTTATCATAGAGCTGAATTAAATCTCAAATTCTAGAGGTGTAGGGGAGTGTCGGGTTAGTTGAGCCACAGGGTCAGTTGATCCACCCCTTGCATTTCTACACATGGGATTTTAAGGAAGTTACAACACCACCTGGTGAACAACTAATATTACTTACATGGCCACGTTGTGAGCACAGATCATTTTGCAGGCAGGGAGTTTTGTGGTCCAAAAATTCATTTTTCGCTGTAGTCAGTAGAATTCAGATATTATAATGTTTGCATTAATATTACGGAAGCAATAGGGATTCTGTAAATTCTTGCTATAGGGTTAGGCAATCAAATATATAAGATAGCCTATGTCAATGTAACACTCAACTTGGATCATTGAAATGTCACAAAAATTTACATTTAATACATTATGGCTGTTGTCTACATTTTATACAATATGGCTGTTGTCACCTAATCAAACCCCCCAAACATATATTTTTTTTTAAATAAAAGATTTTAACGACACATATGGATAGACCTTGAGACACTACCTGGGGTAACTTGAGACACCATGTTAGGTCCCTGAAGACATCGTGGATCTAGCTAAAATCAATATTTGAATTGTAACATATACCTGTAGATAAAGCCTGCATTTGGCTATAGCTGTTGCAGTAGCAATATGTACCTGAAAAAGGTGGGGGCACTTTGAAACACTTTCCGGGTACCTCGAGATAGACTCGGGGCACCTTGAGACATTTTTGGGGCACATTGAGACACCCTACCCTGACTGACCCCAAATCTGATATCATAGTTTGTGTGTGGGGTGTATTTTAAGCAAACCATTATACATAAGTGATAAAGTGATAGTGTACGATACCACCAAAATCATAGGGAAATCAAGTATTAGGCCTACGTGATCTATAGATACAGATCATCCCAAAAAAGTAATTTTCATGTAAAAAATGGACCCAAGCTTAAACAGGGTGGAGAATGAAAAGTGGTTAGTTTTGATACCATTGACCTTCACTACACTACACTACACTACACTACACTACACTACACTACACTACACTACACTACACTACACTACACTACACTACACTACACTACACTACACTACACAACACTACACTACACTACACTACACTACACTACACTACACTACACTACACTACACTACACTACACTACACTACACTACACTACACTACACTACACTACACTACACTACACTACACTACACTACACTACACTACACTACACTACACTACACTACACTACACTACACTACACTACACTACACTACACTACACTACACTACACTACACTACACTACACTACACTACACTACACTACACTACACTACACTACACTACACTACACTACACTACACTACACTACACCACACCACACTACACTACACTACACTACACTACTCTACACTACACTACACTACACTACACTACTCTACACTACACTACACTACACTAGGCCCAACACTACACTGGGCATTACACTATACGCTACGTCTTACACCACATTACGCTAGGCCTTACACTACACTACAATAGGCTTTACACCACATTACGCTAGGTCTTACACCACACTGCGCTAGGCCTTACACCACACTACACTAGGCCTTACACCACACTACACTAGGCCTTACACCACACGACGCTACGCTAGGCCTTACACCACACTACGCTAGGCCTCACACTACACTACGCTAGGCATTACACCAAACTAGGCATTACACCTCACTAGGCCCAACACCACACTACACTAACCCTAATTTAATAACATGATATATTATTACTTCATTTTCATTTTATTCTTCAGGTTAATTTTTTACAGTATTGACAGTAAACGCCCGATTTAAATATAATCGCCAAAATGTTACATTTTCGATAGGCTTAATTATATTAGAGGGACATAGCGCAATGGTTAGAGCGTGGCGCTCTGCCGATGTCGCTGTGGTTTCGAATACCGCCTGGTGCAGGATTTTTAGAGAAATATCGTGTTTCCCCCCTCTAACACAGTACTTTTGGACAAAATGATTTTTTTTTAAACGCGCAGATTCGGATTCCTGAGAGAATTTTAACTTCAAAGTAATGCAAATTACCCAGCTGTCTACGTTATATTTTAAATCGCCACTGACGTTCAAGATGAAATATCTCAGATTTAATAGGGAAATGAACGTCGTTCAAAACAAATCAACAGCTAATAATAGCTTTACTGTTTAAAGGTAAGGGGAAGTCTCCATAACTATTATGCACAAAGTAATTATCCATCCTATTTTAAAGGTGATCTATCACCCCTTATATGGTATGAATAATTATGAACTTATATGGGGTGATTGGCTATCATGTGACCTTCTCAGAGGGTCACATGATAGTCAATCACCCCATATATGTGGGTGATATCATGTGACCCTCTCAGAGGAAACACTTGTGCCCCATCTTGTGGCAACTTTGCTTTATTTGTCACAAAAATTTTCATACTATATAAGGCGTGATAGATCACCTTTAATTAAAGCTTTGATGGCGAGATAACTTCATCGGTACGCTTTAGCCCCCTGGGATCGATTTCCGGGATTGATAGGGAGGCTTGTTTTTGACGTAAGGACGGGGACTTCTGACGTCAGGTGCTGGAATATTCCCGCACTGGTTTTTTACATACACATGTAAATGATGATGTACATCCCATCTTCAAAATTTCGACCCCAGTGAACACGAAAATTGGGCAAGTGCTGATGGCATGGCGAAACAACACTACACATGCTGGCCCGTCACTGACTCGGTGGCAATACAGGCTAATTGAAATAGTTCATGTCCACATGACGCTGACTCGGTACCGCTTCAATTTTGGGCCAGCGCCCCAGAACCCTCTACGAGAACTTCAACTATATTTGGCTAAAATAAACATGTCAATAATGGGCTGATTACTACCACTATTACTACTTCCACTACCACTACTACTGCTGCTACTATTGCTGCTGTTGCTGTTGCTGTTGCTGTTGCTGCTGCTGCTGCTGCTGCTGCTGCTGCTGCTGCTGCTGCTGCTGCTGCTGCTGCTGCTGCTGCTGCTGCTGCTGCTGCTGCTGTTGTAGCTGTTGCTGATGCTACTGTTGTTGTTATTGCTCCCTCTGTTGCTGACAACAACAACGATGGTAACTTGAATTACATTGTCTTAATATTCTAATTCTATTTTCATGTTTTCTTCACAGACACACATTCGGTCATAATAAGAGGATGCCAGAAATTAAACAATACGTTTTGCAGCGCAGACCTACATATATCGCTAGCCAAAAGGATTTACAAAAAAACTGAAATATATGTTGGAAACGGAACAACCTGTTTCTGTAAAAACACCTTATGTAACGAGCACCAGTGGCACACCCTGGTTGAGGCAAGGAGTTCAAAAGATATCGTTTTCGCATCAGCCACACCCTTTAGTAGGTCGACAAACAACAGTGCTGTGGTTGTACGAGATGACACAGAAAACACTATGACAACAATTAATGATAATCAAAGTCCAGCTGCGAACGTCTCCAATAACTGGTGTGGTGGTTATGATTCAATTCACATCCTTAACATAGTCATCATTATTATGTATTCCCTTCTATCACAATGTATATAATATATACCGTAAAAATCATAAAACACATTTCCTGGTCTGATGTCATGAAACGCAATTGCCAGTGTTTTCACTATGTTTTACTTGTGTAATTTTGTTCGTTGTCATTTGGAAGTTAAAAATTTAATAATTCGTCAATCCATTGAATTAGCAAAAAATTGACAGCCATACACAACAATCCAGAATTTGACAAAAAAGTGCCTAGACTATGGTTATTCAGGCAGACATTATTTAAAATCTGATTTCAAGCAATATATCGTAAGCTAATAAAGTTATTTTAAAAAAGATGTCTACCCTATGGTTTTCATGGTCATTTTTGTGGCCAGTCTTTCATTTACAAATGTTTTCAGAGCTCTCAAATGCCCACATTACATATAAAATGTAATATTCAAACTGGCAAGTATGAAAACACATGTAGTATCCCTATGACAAAGGAGAGGTATTACCGCCACACACTCAACCTATTTCCCATGACCAGTTTAAACATTTATTTCTCATATTAAAATAGTATACTAGGTAAGACAGTATTAAGACAGTAGGCTCTACATTCCAATGCTTCACTAGTGTTAGAGTAACCCCATAACTCAAAAGGACAGATCGCTTGGACAATAATTTTAATTCTAAGGACGCCTATCTGCTGTTATAATTATATTCAGCTTTGGTTATATGATAATGCCAAAAGGTGTTTTTATTGTGATTTTCTAATTTTGAATTAACGTCATGGTTACCAGCATGTTACTGTAGCGCTATATAGTTACAATTAAATATGCATGTGTTTACAGCATATTTATTGTTCCATTTTTTATTACAATTTAGAAGTGTAGGTTTCGTGATAGCCCAAAAATGTGAAAATGTTAACTTAGAAAATACTGTTGATAAAAAGGTACAATATGGTGGGCAGTTGTGGTCTACATATCCTGCTAAGCTAGTTACCAAACGTTTAAATGGGTAGGTTATCACTGGTTATGGATACCGGGAATTGAAAAATAAAAACATTCACCTAGCAAATCCATCTGCACCAGTCCACTCTTAATACACGCAGAGCATGGCTCAAGCCTGGACACCTAGTGTGTACGGGAACAGTATATTAGAGAGGGGTTATCTTAACATGAATATTCATTAGTGCCTGTGAATGACGTCAGCGGTGACCACTCACAATGCGCGGCACAGATTTCCGAGACAGTCACACCCGGGGTCAGACGATTTGTTTACGTTGCTTACCAATGTGATTGGTCCGAAGATATTTGTATCAGGGCAGATGACAGCATAACGTGAGGCCATGGGATTACGTGCCCCAAATCACATGGCAGAGTGAAGATGAGCAAATCGTGAATCTTCTTTTCCCACCCAGACACTTTAGGGGTCTTGTCGAGCTGGTAAAAATCAGAGACAAATCCGAGTTTTACTGGTATTTTTGGATTTTTTTAACTTGACAATATCACTTAGAGCGTTGCTTTGGATTTTTTTTTTCAGATAAAAAATTATGGGAGTTCGGAACAGGGGCAGAAATATTATTACACTATACATACTAGCTGGTGACATCAACCTGGCTAGATTCATAATAAAAGACAATAAGACTTTTAGACATATTGACCAGCACCTGTATCTGCTAATTATCAATCAATGAAATAAGTCGAGACGTTTTTTTGGGGTTAAGTCAGCAGACCAATGACATTTAGTAAATGTATATACAGTGAAACATGTACATACCGGATCCTGAACAAACCAGAATGCTGTCTATACTGTAATTATGACTTGGTCCCGAATTAATTACACCAAAAACAATACTAATTAATTCTCGTTTTTTATATTTTCACATTTGAGCAATGTCAATATCTTTATTTTGAGATTTTAACAACAGAATAGATTAGTAGAATAATTGATGAATAAAATATTTCAACTATATCATTGATAAATAAAGTATTAAAAGTTAGCATCAGTAGATAGATAGATACATAGTTTTATTGACCAAAGTAATACATGGTTGTTAACAGTGGTCCAAGAAATGCTATGTTGCTGACGTGTGGCATTATAGTGTTATAAAATTAAAATAAACGTTAGATTTCTAACCAGATGATCGGAGTTATGAGAAATAATTAAGCATGTCGTAGACTGCTTTAAACATGTCGGGTTCTGCCCAGCTAAGCAAATTGTCAACAATATGAGTAGCACACTCTGATATTACAAAGTAAGTTACAGTTCTCGATGATGTGCTGCTCGGTTTGCATGAGACCACAGGGGTAAGGGCGGTTTTCACGGGTTATACGAGACAAACTACCCGTCTTAATCCTGGGATTATGCGATATTACGCGCAGTCACGAAAACGCTAGTCTCTGGTGTTCTGGTACTCGAACACTTAAATCCATGTTTGTGTAGACGTTGTACACAGACAAAGATGGGTTCATGATCACATAAGGCTGTCTTTCAGATGAAGTAGAGGTCAGCACATTATGTCTGACCCTATCTAGCCCCAAAGCTAGTAGTCCGTCAGCTACAGGGGTTGGTCGGTACCAATCAAGGTGGCCAAACGTATGTGGTATCATTTGAAAGGTATATTCATATACATTACAGACAATCATGATAGCAGTCTCAAAGTAGTAGAGTGGTGGCCGCCATTTTACAAGAGGCTCCAAAAATCAGCACATTCCTCGCAGAATATACCCCCTGTCCCACAACTATATGGAAGGAAGACTTTGGTATACTATCACTAAGAGCTTGTTACATTCCTGTATTTCATTTGATCATTCTGGCCATGATTTTATTACTATTTTAAGCTGTCTATTGTCATGTTGAAGCAAAATTACCATCATTAGCGTAACCTATTTCATTGAGTTTGCGTTACATTGATTACGACTTTGTTAGAAGGATCATCCAGATCTCTCTCTCTCTCTGATATATACACCCTACTGATCATGTGTGGTATTTATTGTTTTTAGGTACTAACATTTCTAAACTTGTAGATCCAGGTATTTACAGCTGGTAATATTCTGTATTATGTAGCTGAAATGTTTTCCTACCGGTATATGTTATCAGTGGCGGATCCATGGGGACGCTATTTTGTACCAAATTCACATAATTTGGCCTAAATATGCCCAAACCCCCGTTGCTTTATTTTCTTTAGATCTTTGATCAGTCGCTGGTTGTGAAACTTTCGGTACGTTGTAACGACACCCACTTTAAAGCGTTTAAGTAGACTACTGAACGGTACCCTTTGTCAATATTGAGACAAACGTTACTTCAACTCAATTCAAATTAATTTATTTATGCTTTAAAAACGTACATTCAACATACATTTCAAAACTGTAAAAAATGCAAAGGAGACCTGCAAAAGGTCACTTCTATGCAGGGCACCCATTCAATGATTCATCGCCGGGAAGACAAATATATATCTGTATATAAAGACACTAAGAATGTAACCGAATAAAAGTTAGGCAACAGGTGGAGGGAGATGCGGCAAAAATAAAATAATATGTATCAACGCAAAAGAGACAACATTAATGTAGGCCTATTTTGTGAAGAACGCTACAAATAATCTGATACCATAGATAAGTGGATCACAGAGCTTCAAATATGCCCGAACATCACACAAGTTTATCAGCGAGCATTAGACACAGACTGAGATCAATGACTAATATGATGTTAAATCCAAAATTTGTAATAATATTAGTATACATAAGTATAAAGCCCGGGAGCTCATAGGGTTTTATTGTTTCTATTGCAGAATTTGATGCTGAGTTTGAAAATGTATTTCTTAAAAAAATCCCGACGGAATTTTATTCATAAATTGGTGTTGAAGTGGGGTACCCTCCTCCTTAAAAATACCTCTAAATGTAGATATATCCGAACTACATTTATTTTATTTTTCCAACAGTTATTTATTTGGGAACTTCATGTCAGCAAATACCACGTAGTTATCGATTGAAAAAAAATGTGCAAAAGACAATATAATTTGACTAAGATCCGCAAGCTCAAAATTCAAAATGGCCGCCAATATTTCCGTTATTAGGTCTCATCACATAAATTAAATCTCGCACCTAATAAAAAATCATAGTTTTGCTCAGAAATACCATACTATTTCTCGTGACATTTTTTTACTATTGTTTCTATTCGAGATTTGTATGGCGATTTGCAAAAAAAAACATTTATCAACAAAATCGATTACAAATTTGCTTCGTGTTTAAAGATCAGAGTGAAGAAAGTACATGGAAAATACATATTGAAATGTTAATTTTTTCCTAAATTAGAGTTACATTTTTTTCAAAGCTTCAATTTATTTATGTTTCACCTTTTTTTATTACTAAATATGTTTTTATTGATTAATTTTGATCGAATATATATAAAAAATATTTTTACTCAAGTCCGCCATATCAAAATACAAAATGTATCGCACTTATTTGGGTATTAAGGTTTCACCACACAAATTATTTTCTCATATAGCTTTTCGGTAAAATTTTCAGTAATTGTTTCAATTTTTTAAAAATACATTGAATTTGACAGTCCACGTATAGATATTCGTATCCAAATTGTTGTTATCAAATAAGATCAAAGTGGAGTATATATAAAGGTCTACCTACATAAGAGAACGTATAGACGTATTAGAGAAAACTACGTTTTTGTTAATGAGATGCAATTTTAATTTTGTGCTGAGAGCTCAACAGCTGAATAAATAGAGTCCATTTTAAATTTCAAAACGGGGATTATTAGAGAAATTGTGTTGGTGTTTTTTGTATGAAAACAATTATTCGATAACTACAGGTTTGTTACTGAAATAAAAGTCTTAAATAAACTATTAACAAACAGGTACAGTACTGATTTAGCAAAATGGGACAAGCTTTTTCAGTGGGGCTAGCCCCGGCTAACGCAGGCTAGCCCTGGGCTAGCCCCATGTTCTCTCCCCACCCCATTTAGGGCTCGCATGTACAGTACTGATTTCACAAAATGGGACAGATTTTTCATCAGTGGCTGGCCTGCGTTAACGCTGGCCAGCCCGTCACTAGCCCGGGCGCAAGCCCGGCGAGACAGGCGCAGAATTGGTTGCGCCCAGCGCATGAAATGGGCTCGAGCCCCCACACGGTTCGGGCCAGGAAAATATACCCGCCCAAATCCTACTTGGGCTTGCACCCAGTATACTGTGTGGCGGCTAACATGGATGCTGTGAACCATGTGTCATCTCGCCGGGCTGGCCAGGCTCGCTCTGGGCAAGACAGGGCGCGCTCAGCTTGACCACATTCAGCATCATCTAAACAGCTATGAGTTGATCTAAACGTGCAATAATTGAGTGTCCGTACGCGTATACATCTAGACCTGTTGCAGTCCTCATTTATTTCTGCTTAGCCATTTAGCATTTAGCCTTTAGCATTTAGACATTATCTTTAGTATCGGAAAAGCAGTTCAGTGTATAAATTCAGAAAATGGGTGGTTTTATGAAGCTACGGTCACTGGAATAGACCTAACTGAACATGAAAAAGCAGGCACCTGGAAAGTCAGGCTCGCCCTGCGCACCGGTCGAGCTTGAAACTGGACCAGACGAGAAGCGCGCCTGACTAACACATACAGGCGTTGACTCAATTCGCCGAGGCTCTAGATTGGCTTGAGCCCCGGCGATATGAGCGCGGCTCCAGTTATATGAACTTATACCAAAACGCACATTGCGGCCCGGCTAAAGGATTTCATAACTTTGGGCGCATACATGCGAGCCCCAAATGGGGTGGGGAGAGAACATGGGGCTAGCCCAGGGCTAGCCTGCGTTAGCCGGGGCTAGCCCCACTGAAAAAGCTTGTCCCATTTTGCTAAATCAGTACTGTATGCGCCCAAAGTTATAAAATCGTTTAGCCGGGCCGCAATGTACGTTTTGGTATAAGTTCATATAACTGGAGCCGCGCTCATATCGCCGGGGCTCAAGCCAATCTAGAGCCTCGGCGAATTGAAACAACGCCTGTCAGGCGCGCTTCTCGTCTGGTCCAGTTTCAAGCTCGACCGGTGCGCCGGGCGAGCCTGACTTTCCAGGTGCCTGTTTTTTCATCTTCAGTTAGGCCTACATTATTCCAGTGACCGTAGCTTCATAAAACCACCCATTTTCTAAATTTATACACTGAAATGCTTGTCTGATACTAAAGATAATGTCTAAATGCTGAAGGCTAAATGGCTAAGCAGAAATAAATGAGGACTGCAACAGGTCTACATGTATACACGTACGGACACTCAATTATTGCACGTTTAGATCAACTCAGAGCTGTTCAGATGATGCTGAATGTGGTCAAGCTGAGCGCGCCCCGTCTTGCCCAGAGCGATCCTGGCCAGTCCGGCGAGATGACACATGGTTCACAGCATCCATGTTAGCCGCCACACAGTATACTGGGTGCAAGCCCAAGTAGAATTTGGGCGGGTATATTTTCCTGGCCCGAACCGTGTGGGGGCTCGAGCCCATTTCATGCGCTGGGCGCAACCAATTCAGCGCCTGTCTCGCCGGGCTTGCGTCCGGGCTAATGACGGGCTGGCCAGCGTTAACGCAGGCCAGCCAATGATGAAAAATCTGTCCCATTTTGTGAAATCAGTACTGCCAAACAGGTACAAATTTATTTCAAATGAGGGAGAGTATCTCACTTTGACCTCAACTCTAATAACTCTGTCGTCAGGATGTTCTTTAGAAAATGAAATAACAGATTCAGTCATCAAATTCTTTATGAGAAGCTACCTCAGACATCTTGACATGAGAAATAAAATGAAGTAAAAATATAGTAGTCTAGTCGAAAAATAGGGTTCCATGGAAATATACTTCTAATTGGGGTATCTAGCTTGAAAAAAAAAACGCGTAGAAAACAATTAGCTATGTTAACAAGCTGACAAATTGTCACACGTGCCATTTGTATGCAAATTTGTGCCGCCATTACCAAAAAATGTATATTTATTTATATAGCTCGGTCGATGTCACAGATAACGATAAAATTTCACCGAACAAAAAGTAAATAAAGCTACATGAGAAAATACAATTTAACGTGTTTAAAAAAAAAATTGTATGCAAATAAGCGCCGCCATTATCAAAAAATATATTTTTATTTTTTAGCCCGGTCAATATCACAGAAAATGGCACGATAAAGGTGTCTACACCAATGTTTGGTGGGTCAATAAAAGCAGTAAAGGTTTTTTTGCAGTGATATGGTGTGTTGCAGAGAAAAATAATAGTATGCAAATTAGTGCCATCATTACTAAAAAAATGATTTCACTTCATATGTCGTCTAATAGGCCTTGACAACTGAACAGTTAAAAATGTCTAACGATAGGTTCCGAAGGTTAGTGAACACATTTAAAATGTCATAACATTGATCTAATAAGCTTGGAAAACACTAACTGCGTTTCCAACATTTTTTAAAATGACCAGTAAACTATTTTTTAAAATTTCCGTAAAGTAAGGTTAGCAGATAAAACAAGATGGTCGTATCATAGTTTTGTGCATTATGCTCAGATCAACTTTGATAGGCGAATTAAACTGACCTTAGTTAACTTTAAAATGTGACTGTGATCACTTCTTCAGAGGCCATGATCACTTTTGTAGTGACCAAGATCACTTTTTTAGTAACTGACATCAATTTTTAGTGGCCAAGATCCCCTTTGTGGTGGCTGAGATGATTTTAAAGAGGCTTTGATGACTTATTTAGTGACCACAATTACTTTTGTAGTGGCTGAGATAACTTTTAAAGTAGCCTGTGATGACGTCCTTAATGGGTTAGATCAGATTTTTTTTGTGGCCAAGATCACCTTTGTGGTGGCTCACTGGCTGAGATAGCTTTTAAAGTGGTAGTGTCGGTGGCCAAGGTCACTTTCATAGTGACCAAGATCACTTTTTCATTGGCTGACATCAGTGTGTTGGTGGCCAAGATCACCTTTGTAGTGGTTGAGATAATTGTCAAGGAGGAGGATTATGATCACTTCTTCAGTGTCTAAATTCACTTGTATCGTGGCCGAGATCACTTTTGTAGTGACAGACATCCCATTTTTAGTGCCTGACATCAGTTTGTTAGTGACCAAGATCACTTTTTAGTGGCTGAGATAATTTTTAACGTTGCTGTGATCACTTTTTCAGTGACCAAGATCACATTTGTAGTGGCAGAGACAGCTTAGATCACTTCTTCAGTAGCCACTTTTCGTAGTGGACGAGATAACTTTTATAGTGGCTGTGATCACTTCTTCAGTGGTCAAGATCATTTTGGAGTGACTGATATCACTTTTTTGTTGGCTGACATAAGTTTCGTAGTGGCCAATATCACCTGTGTGAGGGCTGAGATAATCTTTAAAGAGGCTGT
Organism: Flabesymbios commensalis; assembly: GCA_964017125.1. Classification (NCBI taxonomy): domain Eukaryota; kingdom Metazoa; phylum Annelida; class Polychaeta; order Terebellida; family Flabelligeridae; genus Flabesymbios; species Flabesymbios commensalis. Next base: position 55,777,918 of record OZ024916.1, on the reverse strand, counting down.
GATTAATTCTGCAATGGCCACGATCACTTTTGTAGTGACGTTAAATAATAGAGATAACGTTAAATAGGCTGCGATGATTTATTTAGTGGCCAAGATCAGTTGGTTTGTGGCCAAGATTACTTTTAAAGTGGATTCATGGCTGACATAAATTTCTTAGTGGCCAAGATCACCCTTGTAGTGGCTGAGATAATTATCATGGGATTGTATGGAGGATGTAATCACTTCTTCTGTGGCTAAGATCACTTATATAGTGGCTGAGATAACTATTAAAGTGGCTGTGATCACTTTTTCAGTCGCCAAGATCATTTTTGTAGTGGCTGAGACAACTTTGATCACTTCTTAAGTAGCCAAGATCATTTTCCTATTGGCTGAGCTAACTTTTAAAGCGGGTGTGACCTCTTCTTCAGTGGCCACGATCATTTTTGTGGTGACAGAGATCACTATTTTAGTAGCTAACATCAGTTTGTTAGTGGCCAAGATTACCTTTGCAGTGGCTGAAATAGCTTTTAAAGTGGGTGCGATCTCTTCTGCAGTGGTCAAGATCACTTTTGTATAGTTGGAAATTATTTTTATAGTGGCTGACATCAGTTCTCTAGTGGCCAAGATCACCTTTGTGGTGGCTGACATAATTCAAAAAGAGGCTGAGATAACTTTTTCAGTGGCAAGATCATTTTTGTAGTGAAGTGAATGACATCAGTTTTTTAATGACCAAGATCAACTTTGTGGTGGCTGAGATATTTTGTAAAGAAGTTGTAATCACTTCTTCAGTGGCCAAAATCAATTTTGAAGTGGCTGTGATCACTTCTGCAGCTGCCAAAATCACTTTTGTAATGACCGACATCCTTTTTTCATTGGTTGACATCAGTCTGTTAAGTGACCAAAATCACCTCTGTAGTGGTCGAGATATTTTAAAAGTGGCTGTGATATTTTTCTCAGTGGCGAAGATCATTTTTGTAGTGGCTGCGGTAACTTTTAAACTGGTTGTGATCACTTCTTCAGCAGCCAATATCACTTCTGTAGTGAGTGAGATCACTTTTAAACTGGCTTTAATCACTGCTTCGGTGGCCAAGATCACTTTTGTAGTGGCTGCGATAATTTTAAAAGAGGCTGTGATGCCAAGATCATTTCTGTAGTGAGTGGGATAACTTTTAAAGTGGTTTTAATCACTTTTTCAGTGGTCAATATCACTTTTGTAGTGTCTGAGATATATTTTTCAGTGGCTGGCATCAGTTTGTTAGTGACCAAAATCACCTTTGTAGTGGATGAGATATTTTTTAAAGATGTTGTTTCCACTTCTTCAGTGGCCAATATCACTTTTGTAGTGACCAGACAGACAGACAGATAGATATTTTATTGACAGAAAGAAAGTCAATCCAGACTTATTTGTCATAGAAATAAGAGAGATATATGTACATGTATATACACGATTGTTAATTTGTTAAAATCATATGACAATATACATAGTGACATACATAACTAAAATCATGTTAACTGGCATTGCCATAAAAACACTGGGTATTGCAATAACATAAATTACTGCTACTTAAAATAAAATTAAAAGGCATTGCCAAGATAGCATAGGGTCTATCATTTTGTTTCTCGCACCAAAACCAGAGATAAAATAGCTACGATGTATAACATACTAATTATATATAGTAGCAAAAAAGACACTCTGGAAAGTGTAGAAACCTAAAATATATACAAGTGCATAATTAGGCTACAGTAACTGGAGTATGCAATAAGACAATGGTAAAAAACATATATTTTTTATATATTAAGAAAAACACGATATAATATTATGTAAGTACAATAAATGTGGCAATCCAGGAAACAGGTAGCCCCGGGCCATGTGACCATGCAGGCACAGTCCGCTGAGATCCCGGAAATTCCCTGAGATTGACTATTGATGCAAACTTAACAAGGTAATAACAGTAATAATGGCGGATATCAATTATTTGTGCCATTCACATAGAACATGGCCCTCGTACCAAAAAAAAAAACATTACAGCTTATTTTAATTCACTATATTGTTTAATTTATACCATTTCAATCACGACCTGGTTAGTACCACATACCCAGAGTTACAATCGAAGAAAAACATTCCCGACCTCAAAGAGAAAATCAGTTGATTTAGCAGCTCTGAAATCCTCCATAAGGCCCCACCTCGTCTGATAACAAAGGCGACGGAAACGTCCCTAACCGGCCCTAAAAAGTCAAATAATAAGATACGAGAGCAACAACCGTCCTGATATGTGGTAATACCCAAGTCAGATCATGACTGCATGATAATATCGATGATATAGCGACAGGTAACTTGTGATTGTTCGAGATAAAAATGTAACGTTACAACAATAATAATGACACATAATCATGATAATAATTATCTATGCCAGTCACGCAAGACATGACACTTATACAAAATATTTCAGCTTGAATATGAATTTACATTTGTTATACTCAGTATTTTTACCCTTTAATTTGTTTAAAACAACCATAGATAAAATTTGCTAGTGACTTCACCACTGTTATGTCTTTAGATGTCATAATTCGTAGAAACATATCATTTGTTGGTTGCATATTGATAATTGTGGCTACAGAATTAAGCAAGATTTCGCGTTCATTGTTCATTGCATTACAGTGGAGAAGAAGATATATTTCGTCATCAATTTCGTTTGATTCACACCTTGTGCATATTCGTTGGTTTATTGGAGTTATTGGATTATTGTATCGACCTCTCTCTATCTTTAAATCGTGTGAGCTCATTCGATATTTCGTCATAGCTGTTATGAGGTGGTTCCCCTCTATATTTAAGATGTATGGTTCGACACACAAAGATTTTTTTACTAATGAATATGTGCGCAGCTTACTTGAATTCTAGATATCTTGTCTCCACCGCTGTGTAAATATTCTAACAATTGAATCTTTAAAGAAAAGCATGAATTTATTTGTATTGCCAATGTGCTGCGTCTCCCAAGCTTGGTCTAGCCCGGTTAGTTCAAGGACAGACCGAATACGCGAGCACCAGTTTGTGAATCCAGTGCCATCTAGCTCTAGTCGCATATTGTAGGCATTTCTGACAGGGTGGTTCTGTGATGGGTCCAGAATTCTACACCAATATTTTACAGCTTTAATATGCTGTCTGATAATCAATGGAAACCGTCCTGTGTCACCATATATTGCAGGAGTGGGTGTTTGCTTTCTAACACCCAGAGTTGATTTGATAAATTTTAGATGTATTTTTTCCAAATCATTAACACTATCACCGGTATACCATATATCACTTGCATACTCTAATATGGGCAGTATTTGACAATCGAGAACCTTGAACGCAATAACAGGTGAGAATTTACCGACTACGGGACGAGATTGCTTGCGTAGGGAAAAAACTGCTTTAGCAGCTTGCGAGATGAAGGATTGTTTCTTTCAATACATTCTTAGAATATTTAGTACTATATACAACACCAAAATATTTATATGTTTCAGCTTTTTCTATTACGTTATCACCATAGTAAAAGTTGTCACTTTCTGACGCATAGCGTTTGTTAAATATGAGAACTTTTGTTTTAGGAATGCTGACTATTATATGCCACAGGGAAGCATACTTATCAAGGGAAGGAAATTGTTTTTGCAATCCATTAACAGAATCTGAAAAAAGAACAAGGTCGTCCTCAAGTAACAAGTATACAATTAATAAAGTATCGACGGGGATACCTTGACCTTGATCAAATGATTTTGATATATCCTGAATAAATTCTGTAAATAATTTGGGGCTGAGCATACCACCTTGCAAGACACCAAATTCGCTTTTTAATATCTCGCTGATGCACGAAGCCCATTTTACACGGCACTCAGCTTTAGAGAACATACTCTTTATTGCATTTAAAAGATTGCTGTCTATTCCTCTGCTCAGTGCTGATCTGTCAATATAGTCAAATGTTTTTGTAAAATCAACAAAACATGTATACAGGGGCTTTGAAAGACACCTTTGCTTATCTATAATGGCACATAGTATAAATATATTATCAGTTGTCCGGGAGTTACTTCTAAAGGCGGCTTAAAAGGGATCATATCGACCGATATCCTTTTTTAATTTGTTGACATCAGTTTGTTAGTGACCAAGATCAACTTTGTAGTGACTAAGATATTTTCTAAAGAGGTTGTTTTCACTTCTTCGGTGGTCAAGATCACTTTTGCATTGGTTGTGATCACGCCTTCTGCCTAGGCTCTCCACTATGTAGAAGAAAGCACGTGCTATACTATACTAACTGTATTCTAGACTAGATCAAGCATAACATTAATTTGAGATACTAGCCCATTACAGCCTAAGCTTGATTATTTTAGATATGCTAAGCTTTACTAGCCTTAATCTACTCTCCTTTTTAGAAATAAGCACATGTAGCTTAGGCCAGTTCATACCAAGGCTGGTCTGAGCCTAGGCGCGAAACTAGTACAGGCCTATTCTGTGTTATATTTAAACCTAACTGTACAGTAATTTTGAAAATATTTCTGTTCATTTTCTAAAATGTTGCAAACGCAGTTAGTGTTTTTTGTAGACAATTGTAGCTGCTCAGTTATCAACCATATGCCTATTGAGCTACATATGAAGTTAAATTATTTTTTCAGTAATGGCGGCACTAATTTGCATACTCTTTTTTTCTGAAACACATCAGATCACTCTAAAAATGGTTTTATTGTTTTCTTTGGCCTTCAAAACTTGGGTGTAGACACCCTTATTGTGCCGCTCCCTGTGATATTGTCTGAGCTATTACTAAATATACATTTTTCGGTAATGGCGACGCTAATATAATTACTTGCATACTATAAAAAAGGTTTTATTGTCTTTTTAGATCCTCAAAACATGGGTCTGTTAACATAGCTAATCGTTTTCTACAGGTTTTTATTACAAGCTATACACCAATTAGAAGTATATGACCGAAGGTGCACGGGAACCTCGTTTTTGGACCTGACTATATAGGGGTCTATACCTATATAATACTTTTTTTTTCATGGGATTACATAATAAATTTGTGTTGTGAGACACTGACAACTAAGAAAATGGAGGCCGTTTTAATTTTCAAGATGGCCGATATAGTGAAATTATAATGTTTTTGTATATAGAAACTTTCAAATTTATAATTATTTGAGTGTGAATGAAATGTCGGGCATAAAAAATGCCATTGTCAAATTAATTCAAATCTATTTCGTATATATATCAACATTTTGGGATAATTTCTAAGGAGGGTACATCATTTTGACCCCAATTTTTGAAAACAGTTCTGTCGAGATTTTTTTCAAGTTGTATTTTTAAATTCATGGGGAAATTTTACAACATAAAACAATTCTCATTTCAAACGGGGAAGAATATTAAACATATATGACAGAATCAAGCCTTTTCATTAGGTGCGAAATTTGATTTGTGTGGTGAGACCTTAATAACTAAATAACTGGCGGCCATTTTGCATTCCAAGTGGCAGATTTTAGTGAGATTATATAGTTTTTGTATAAGAAATATTTTATTCGATAACTATGTTTTTTTTCGAAAATGATGGTCCGAAATAAATTACTATATAAGGGATAAAAACAAAATATTTCCGATATATCAACATTTAGATATATTTTTGGGGGGAGGGTACCCCAATTGAACTCCGATTTATGAAAAAAGTTCCGTCGGGATTTTTTTTAAGAAATGCATTTTCAAATTCAGCATAAAATTCTACAATAGAAACAATGTTCAGACCTTTAGGCCTCAAAAAGGTAAATAAAACACTATGAGCTCTCGGGCTAATAGCTTTAATAGCCAGGCTTGTCGATAACTTTATCATCGTTACACTTATTTATACGATCTTTCACTCAGACCAAAAATATTATATAAGGGGCCTCGTGCAATGCATATTGCGAATCGATAGTTCATGAACATGTATAGCAATTGGGTATTGAGCATATTGATTACAGTTCTATGTTCAGAAGGTCCTATGTTCAGAAGGTTCTAAGTTCAGAAGGTCCTTTGTTCAGAAGGTCCTATGTTCAGAAGGTTCTATATTCAGAAGGTTCTATGTTCAGAAGGTCCTATGTTCAGAAATATTTGTTCAGAAGGTCCTATGTTTAGAAAGTACGGGTGACTATTTGTCAGTTCCAATTAAGCACACTGACGTTTTTACGACGTTGGATCAACGTCAATAACGTTGATTCAATGTCGAAAAAACGTTGTGTGCTCAGTGATTGGGTTTCCGAGCTTAAATGAGGTTTGATAAAATTTGATAGACTCATTAAATTGTAGATATGAAAGTTATAATTAGATTTTATAGGAGGTGCGTTGTTCGAAATATCATATGAAAACGAGTGAGATAGATGTAGAAATATCAATTCTCTTATCGTATGTGGTCTATGGGATTATCCTCTGTCGAATGTAAATTCTAGGTGGTATGTGTCCAGGTGGTAGGTAAATATGCATATGTCACAACCTTCACAAGTAAATATACCGGGTGTTAATGATGGACGCTGGTGATGAAACAAGATATTATTTGATCAAGTTATCGGAACCCGTCTATATCTACAATACGAAATAGGCCCTACGTATTTTAAATATAATAAATGGTCACCGTGACCAGTGAAATACACATATGGTATACATTTCAGAGCAATAAACATGTTGAGTGTTTTGTGCGAAAGAGAAAAATAATTCTAGTTAAAAATCAAGGTCATATATGTCTAGGTCATGTAATTGTAAATTGTTCCTTTACGTCCCTTTTTGACAGTAGACTAATAGTCATTTATGTGACATTGCAATACGATACAAACAGTGCAGTTAATTGATGAGATGAATGATGTACAGATGATGCTGTGAGCGTGGGGTGATAGGGCATGGTAGGTTATTGAGAGTAGTATTCTTCATACGCGCGATCAGGGGTTCTGGCATGTCCATAGTTAGAGTCACATTAAACGTGGTTAATAATGATTTCGCTGATTTCTCCATCAATTCTCAACCAATATTCAGGTCATGGGGCGACTACCCTGAAAATTTCATTGAAAAATATTGTATCCATAAAAAGTTAGTCAATTTAACATGTGGTAAATAAAAACATGTCACCCTCTATAAACCCATTAGCTTCGTTCGTCACATAAGACAAATTATTTATTTCAGTCCCTATCTACAAAAAATAAATTCACACTCTGCCGCAGGCAAAAAATGTCTTTCCCTCTCTGGAAATTGTTTTTTTTCTGTCTACAAAGCTTTATCCCAGAGTGGCCTTTAAATGTTGATCTGGAGGTTAAAGAGCCGAGGCTCAGATTCTTTGTAAGGCCCATTAAATATTAATTTACAATATGTCGTGCAGACAATTATTTATTTCACAAAAAAATAGTTTAAAAAAAAATATTTTTAAAATACTACACCCCCCCCCCCCTGCTTATAGGATGATGCCGACCTTAGTAACGCTTTGATAATGTGAGGATAAAGAAAACAGTGTGCGTCTTAACCGTCTACTGGTATGACCACGGGTTCTAAATACCATAATTTATCATATTATGAATGCGGGATAATTCAAGTGACCAGCATAGATGGGCCTAATACGGGCCCTCTATTTTTGGGCTTAGTATAAATAGGAGGTGGTCGAGGCTCACATAGATCAAACAGCTAGTGTTCATCATGGAAACAGTTTTTTTGTTGATCTATGGGTTGTATATTAGTGGGAAAAAACATTCATTCAATATCAACATGAACATGACACAGAATTACACACTGATATATACAAATCTTCTTTATACGCGACCAGACGTTAAATACGCAAAACAACATGGTGTATACCAGCACCCGACATCCCTCTCCAGTGCATAACATTTGAAAACACTCCAAAATCAAGAAAGAAAAGCTAAAAGTAGGTAAATTCTTGTTGCAAATAATCTGAAATTGACCCTTTCACCCCTATGTCTTGCGAAATGACTTGGTACTAACGTGGCTAATCGCCCGTCTGACCACCCGCCCGCCAGGCCACATCCCGACATGAATATATCTATATATCAGTTTTGTTGTAACCATGGATTTTTATCCATTTGTAAGAAACATCATCATAACCTCAACAGTATATTTTTTATCAATTAAACATACTAGTAGTCACTTACAATTTGTTGTGTTTGTCTTGTGGGATTTTTGATTTTTAATCTTGTATTTTCTTTTACTTCTGAATGATTCGATGGTGATGTGGAATAGCTGTGAATTCCCCAGTAAGCTCGTGCATGACTGACAGACAAATTTACCATGTGGAGAAATGGCGCGCAATTTTTTGTGCTTTACGTACACTTGATGTATCACATTCAGTGGAGAAACGTCATGATGTTGGATGTTTGTAGTTAAAGCCCGTTCTTCTGGGCGTTTTGCCGCAACTAAATACAGAAGTGCAGTTAACACACGTTTTTGACGACAACGCCATGACAACAAGGTAGTGCGTATTTCACTAATTCAATCCCCTTTTACAGGACGGTGTTTGTATTCTACATTGATATTAACCGGGTGCCCTTATATAATTAGGCTCAATGCACTACACATAAATGTACTGGTCCAATACATCTTGCCAGGCGTACTTTAGTATTCGACTTGAATGTAATAAGAATCACTTATAATCCTTCCCGGTGACGTTGTATAGATTGATATTCATTCATTTAATTGTATTGTGTATAAATGGATACTTCTTCATTTAATTTATATTTTTTACAATAAAGTACAGTAATCATTGTTAATCTCAGTAATTAAATATAATGGATTTTAATAATAAATTAATAATGAATTATTTCTGGAGGTATTATTCTACGTATTATATTTTATCATTTTTAAAATATAAGTTACATCGTAACAACCTTTACTGTGCGTACTGTAGGCCTAAATCCATCCTAATCTTGGAATATATATAATGAATCATGTTGATAAATTAGAATGCGATTATTTCTGGGACTATTGATTTCCTTCTAGCTTATGATAAATTAATTATTAGTATTCGGCGGTGATTAGCATTATATAGGAATAAACAGAATTAGGGTACATGTAAGTAGAATTCAAGCATTTGTCTCATTGCTTGTGATATGATAAACGATCATTAAATATCTCGGTGTTTTAATTGTCGACAGCACACACCTTTTGAAGTTTTGAATACCAGCATATCATAGACCGTGTGCCACCCGTAACCCCCCCCTCCCTCCCCCCCTTGGGATTTTTCACGGTGGTTATTTTTGAAGCCTCTGAATATGGACCTAATGATATCCGGTTGTTTGCATTTAAGCTGTTGGGGCTAAATATGCTAAAATATGAAAATTAGCAGCCATTACCGAAAATCCAGATTCAAGCATTATCTCAGCAACTAATCAAGTTAGAATCCTAAAAACAGTGTCTATCATACGGTTTTCATGGTCAACGAATGCAATAAAATATATCTAATTAGGAGCCGAATAATAAATTAGCATAAAATATGCAAATTAGGCAGCCATTACGCAAAATCCAGTTTCAAGCAATATCTCAGAAACTAATCAAGTTAGAATCCTAAAAACAGTGTCTATCATACGGTTTTCATGGTCAACGAATGCAATAAAATATATCTAATTAAGAACAGAATAATAAATTAGCATAAAATATGCAAATTAGGCAGCCATTACCGAAAATCCAGTTTCAAGCAATATCTCAGCAACTAACCAAGCTAGAATCCTAAAAACAGTGTCTATCATACGGTTTTCATGGTCAACGAATGCAATAAAATATATCAATTAGGTTCAGAATAATAATTTAACATACAAAATGCAAATTAGGCAGCCATTACGCAAAAGCCAGTTTCAAGCAATATCTCAGAAACTAATCAAGTTAGAATCTTGAAAACATGTCTACCCTATGGTTTTCATGGACAGAGATTGCAATAAAATATATTTTATCAACATCATGAAAACATATTGGCATGAAATATGCAAATTAGTTAATAATAAGTAATATAGAAAATCAGGTTTCAAGCAATATGGGCTTATATCAAAGACCAAACAACCATAGAGTAAAACATAGAATATCTACAATCCCATTTTTGTGGTCAACCTCTCATCTGAAAACATTTCAAGAGCTCCGAAATGTCCACATTATATGTAATATATAACATTTCAACTGGTAATTGTGTACACACATGTAGTTAAGGCGCTGTGAAATAGAACTTCGTGTAAAAAGACAAGACTCAAAGACGTATTATCGCCACACACGACCTCTCACTAAGCCCCTTGACCTCTCAGCTAATACCCACGACCAGTTAAAACGTTTATTTTTCATATTTTGATCTTTTAATACAGCAGTAGAGCCTACTTTGTTTTCTTTACTATATTAGGGTAACCCTATAACCCGTATCTCGTGGAAATTACCTATAATTAAAAAAACACCTATTTCTTACTTTGAATTTTGTATGGTTTCCAGCATGGTACCTTAACCTATAGTTACATGATTGTCCGATAATACATACATAAAGTGACCAATAAAATAAGCATGTGCCTGTAGCATTTTTTTATTTATTTCTGGTGCCGATTCAGAAGTGTGGGCTTCTTAGTTATAGTTCAAATAATATGTAAAAGGTAATTTAGAACCTAATGTTGATAAAAGGCTGCCCACATATCCTGCTAAGCTAGTTACCAAGCATCGAAATAAGAATATTAGGGATATCAACATGTTTATTAGGGACATCGAAAATTAAAAATAAACACATCGCCCGAACATATCGTGCACCTTCTGATTGCCATAAAACTATGGCGTTGGTTTTTTCAGACAAAAGCCTTATTATGAACATGGGTTTGCATAATTATCAGAAAGGTTACGTACACTATGCATGCTAGCTGTTAGTAACAAGTTATCTAGAATATAATTGAAAGAAAAATAATGTGTAAACCTATTTATCAGCACCTAGAGTTGAACCTGCTAATTATTAATCAGTGATAAATGTCGAGACATGCTTTGGGTTTGAGTCACATGAACTCAAAAGTCATCAAAAAGCATTTTTTTAAGCCCTTCGTGATTTCTGAGATTCTTTTATGCCCATACCTTCTAAATGCCACTGACATGATGAAACTATTATTTTATCACACCTTGGTTAAATATAACTGACCTGTAATATAGGAGTTAATTGGTTATCACATGTATGATGTAATAATAAACAAATATTTTCTCATTTAAGTATTTTTTTTATTTACATAACATCTTTTACTGACATAACTAGGGTGATTTTAATGTGTAATCCTCGGGATAAATAACTAGAGTTGAACAAATAGATACAACCAGTCTTTTCTGATAATAAATTTACTGTGTAAAATGACCCATTAATTGTTCTTGTCCTAATATCTCCAGTGCATACTAGCAAATATTAAATAAATATATAATAAGTTGTCTATATATTATTGTCTTTAAAAATCCCGCCCATGGGGAGGGGTAGGGAATGTTTTTTATGTATGGTTTTCATATACACATAGCACGGAAGACGTGTACCTTGAGATTTAAAGGGTCATTATATATTGTAATGAACCCCATATTTGTTATTTTTTTTATATTTTCACTTCACGTAACATCTTCTAGTAACATAACCAGTGTTTATTCCGTGGAACACATACCTGGAGTTAAAAAACAATCACAACATGTCTTCTAGGAAATTAGATTTACCACCTAAAATTCAGGGGGTACATATGTTTGATGAACCGATATTTTTTACAGCCCCAATATTTTGAGTGCAAACGAGCAGATATTTTATAGATAAATAATAAGGTGTCTAAAAATTATTGTCTTTAGAAATCCCAGCCATGGTGAGGGGGTAGGGGATGTTTTTCCTTTCTGGTTTTCATATACACATAGCACGAAAGACGTGTAATTTGGGATTTAAAAAGTCATTATATATTATAATGAACCCCATATTTGTTAATCTATTTTATTTTCGTGTTACTTAACATCTTCTAGTAACATAACTAGTGTTTATTCAATGGAACACATACCTGGAGTTAAAAAAAACAATCACAGCATGTCTTCTAGGAAATTTTCCGCTTATAATTCAGGGGGTACATATGTTTGATGACCCGCTATTTATTCCAGCCCCAATATTTTGAGTGCAAACAAGCAGATATAGAGCAGATAAACAATAAGGTGTCTAAAAAATTATTGTCCTAAAAAATCCCGCCCTGGAGGAGGGGGTGGAGAGGGTTTTGTTTATCTGGTTTTCATATACACGTAGCATAGAGGGCGTGCAATTTGGGATTTATAGGGTTATTACATGTATTAATAAACCCCATATTTGTTTTGTTTTTTATTTTAGTTTCACATAACATCTTGTAACAATACTAGTGTTTAATTCTTGGATTTCTTGGATTAACAACCTGTAGTTGAGAAAATATATACAACATGCCTTTTAGTAAATTAAATTTACCGCTTAAAATTCAAGGGGCTACATTATGTTTGGTGACCCAATATTTCTTCCTGTCGCAATATTTTGAGTGCAAACAAGCAGATATTGAATGGATATTGAATAAGGTGTCTAAATATTATCGTCTCCAAATACCTCGCCCCGGAGGTGGGGGTAGAGAGGGTTTTCATTTTAGATTTTTATGTAAACGTAGCAAGCAATATCTGGAATTTGGGATTTAAAGGGTTATTACATATATTGATAAATCCCATATCCTTTTATTTTTTTCATTTTCGTCTCACATAGCATATTCTTATAACATAACAAGTGTTTAATTATTAGAATAAATACCTGTAGTTGAAAAAAATGTATACAAAATGCCTATCAGTAAATTATATTTACCGCCTAAAATTCAAGGGGGTACATATGTTTGATGACCCAGTATTTTTACCTGTCGCAATATTTTGAGTTCAAACAAGCAGATATTTATTGGATATTGAATAAGCTGGCCTATTTCACTATAACATGGGAAATAAATGTAAAATAAAATTAAAAATAATAAATGTGTGTAATTTATTTTTTTAATAACAGTAAAATTTTGCGAGATTCCGTCAAGTTTTAAAAAAGTAATGGCAATTTTAGTCACCAAAAAACACCAAAAAAGAGCCATTTTTTGTGACATCCTGTTTCTAGGTCATATATGTGTGAATGTCAAAAGAAAAAAAAAGATTTGAAAAGGGGGAAAAAAATCATTTTATATTTATGTGAGGTGCATTTTATCACACGAAAACATTATTTTTTCACAGGCGACATTGAATGTGTAATTGTGACGTATTGTAATGGGCATTAATTATGTAATTTTTCCGTGTCCCGAGATTAAACCATAGGTCCCAGCCATATTAATGGGGATAAAATGAATCTAAAATGACCTATGCTCTCTTTTTTGTACTTGTTGTGTAAAGTATACACTAGAGTATGGAAAACAGACATGAGGTCCGACGTGGGTACAAAAACAGTTATACCGTACAAGTCCGAATTGTTCTCTTTTTCTCCGTGTCCCATTTCACCATGTAAGTAATGGCATAGTTTACACCCTACTTAACAAACATTGAATGATATGTTGGTAAACTTGTACATGCAAGTTTTACACTATGTCCATGTGTACAAAGAGACAAAGTGTCTTTATTTTATATTCATTGAAAAAAAAATTCTGCATATAAATTCAGTGATTTGTCCCGTCCCGTAAGTAATGTCCCGTAAGTAATGCTTTTCTTTTAATGGTGCTAGATATGCAATATCATGAAATTTAAATAAGGTATTATACAAAATACACCTTCTATATTTGAAATAATACATTCAGTGTGATATTTTTTAGTATAATAATTTTTCTGGTCATATAATAAGAAACTAAAAATATAAGAAATGCTAGCCGAAACAAGAGTGATAAAATATTCTGATTTAGTATTAATATTCAGGCTCTAACCTGCAGTTCTACATTAGGCTGCTCAGCCATATACAGTAACATGAACTGTACCACTAGATCTCCTTCACGAATAACTATTTTCTAATGTAATGACTACTAACTGAAACCATTACTTACGGGAAAATATTTTCCTTAGATATACATGGTGTGCCCAAGCTGTTTGGATTGTTCTTATACACATTGCAATTTTTGTGTGATTATAGAAGACCATTTTGATACACTAACTGGAGCTTTATTGTTAATTTTACATTTACTTTTGAAAAATACATTTACTATTATGACAAATTATGTTTTCTGAAGTTTTTTAACTTCATGCAGCCACAATCAATAAATCGCTTTGTGTAGCCACAGAAACCCGAGAGACACACATTACCAGTCGCGGAGATTTTAGACCCTCAGCCCCCCGAAACTGTCAGCAAGCAACTTTTCAGTTTTGTGCAAGGACATACTGTAATATTATTTGCTATTTAAGTGGCCAAAGGGTAGCATAATCCCCTGCCCCGCCCTAGTGATAGGGAATTTTCATGGTGCATCCTTCCATGAAGTCTCATAATTATGTCTCCCCTCTGTACACAGAGGTGGGGACATGTTGGTTTACTTCTGTCTGCTCAGTGTTTCTGTCGCGTTCTGTGAGTCTGTGTGTCCCATTCATTTCTGTCCAGGGCTTTCTATGGTGCAGGTGGTCAAACACGAGACGTTGACCCAATGCTGGGCTAATGTTGGCCCACTGTCTAAGACGCTGAGCCAACATTAGCCCAGTATTGGGTTACCGTGTCATGTTTGGCGTCATGCTGAATGTGGGCAAGCGTCACAGACGGCGGGCCAAAATTAACCCAGCTTTGGTTCAAAGCATCGTGCCGGTACCGCCAGCATGAAGTACTGACTAGGGCTGAATAAATACTGGCCAGCATATTGCTATTGAACGCAGCCCAGCAAACACGAGGCATTAAACCAGCATTGGGTCAACCTCTTGTGCTTGCTTGGAGTGTTGACAAGCCACGTTGTGTTTCGCACATCGGCGTGGTTCCAAAACGGAATAATAAATTCCGCTTAATACATAGTCTCTACTGTCCACTACTCTACTGTCTATGCTGCTGTATAGGAGACTTCTCCAGTTTTTTGTTTCCTAAAAACTAGACCATTCTAGTTTGTTCTATAGTAATGGTCTAGCTAGTTGGCAGGGTTTGCCAGATATCAGGCATATTAAAGTAAACTAGAAGGGTCACCGTTTCTTGTAAACAAAAACTGGAGATGTCTCCCCTCCGCAGCATAAAGGTTGATAGCTAATAGATGCAGTGTCAATGTTTTTTGTAATTAATGTTAATAAATAGCTCTGACCTCCCATGTGATTTATATATGCCATTGCAGAAATATTGTCCGTTACAATCTCAGACACATGGGACATTTAGGAAACTTGGAAAATTTGAGAAGCAAGTTTGGGACATATGGGACACTTGGAACTTTTGGGCTACTTTGGATACATGGGAAACTTGGGAAATTTGGAACACATGGGAAATTTGGGACACATGAGACATTTGGGACACATGGGACATTTGAGGCACATGGAACATTTGGGACACATGGGGCATTTAGGACACATGGGGCATTTGGGACACATGGGGCATTTGGGACACATGGGGCATTTGGGACACATGGGGCATTTGGGACACATGGGCATTTGGGACACATGGGCATTTGGGACACATTGGGCATTTGGGGCATTTGGCACACTTGGGACATATGGGGCATTTCAGACACATTGGACATTTGGGAGACACAGGACATTTGGGACTCTTGGGGACATCACCTCTGTAACTACAAATGTTACTTTTCTTGTTAAATGTAGCATTTAAAAGGTTTCTAGGCCCTACTGTCCATATCAAACACCCAGTGTTGATTAAAAGCTGGGCCACTCTCAGCATATAATGTTTGTAAGCATATAATACTTGTAATGTAGCTTCAAAAAGACAATAATTTGTCACATTGGACCAATGTCCCGTAAGTAATGTTGTGTATAAATCATTTGCTTTATTCTATGAGTCAATCTGGACTGCTATTTTCTAAAGGTTATGATTATCATCATGTAAATAAATTTCAGTCACAGTCACTATTTTGATTGAGTTCAATGAAGGTATCTACTGATATATAATTCAAAGTCAAGTCGGGAATGGTGTATAAAGATGATTCTTTTCCCATAACAATTTACAGGAAATTGTGTGATTTATCATAAACTAATTATATTGAATATAAACCATGTGTCATAGTATGCTTTAAACTAGCATCATATCAGAAATAAGTCATTATTGATCAAATGGGACAAAATGTCCCGTAAGTAATGTTTACAGCAAGATTTTGTCTTAATTTTCAAAAGTGTGTAACTTACCTTTAAACAACTGTAGGCACTACAAATTTGTGGCATATTTTAGAAAATTGAAATGTTTATCATTAAATACATGTATTTTGGAAACAAGAGGTCACTATTATACATTCAAATATAAAGAAAATTGCCACAAAAAAAAATATTTAAAAAAACATCTTAAAACTACCAGAAAACAGAATTTCTTATAATTATGGGGTATTTTGGTTACATTGTATAACTTACGTTACTGTACATACTACTTTATTATCAGAAAAGACAATTTGGCAAGTCTTCTAAAAAATTTAGCAGTTTGGGATAAATAATAAAAAATATTTCTATTGGTGTGTTCTGAAATATAAGAAGAATTTGTTTGGTTATACCTTATGAACCAAGCATTAGGTGATGGCTTTTCCTGAACAATACATATGCAGCTAAATAATTATGCAGAAACTGTGGATATTAACCCAGTTTGAAAATTTGCCCCTCATGTCACAGTATTTCCCAGAATATAGTGAAATAGGCCAGCTGTCTTAAAAGTATTGTTTTCAAATATCTCGCCCTTGAGGAGGGGGGTCGAGAGGGTTTTCAGATTAGATTTTAATGAAAACTTAGCAAACGATATCTGGAATTCGGGATTTAAAGGGTTATTACATATAATTATCAACCCCATATTTTTTTTTATTATTATTTTCGTCTCACATAGCATCTTCTTGTAACATAACTAGTGTTCAATTATAAGAATAAATACCTGCAGTTGAAAAAAATATACACAACATGATTTTTTTTAAATTAAATTTACCGCTTAAAATTCAGGGGGGGGGGTGCATATGTTTAATGACCCAGTATTTTTTCATGCCCCAATATTTTGAGTGCAAACAAGCAGATATTGAATAGTCATATAACATGGTGTTCAAAAATCACTGTCTTCAAAAATCCCCGGGGGGGGGGGGGGAGGGTTTTCATATCTGGCCCATAGACTATCAACATCGCTGTACGACTTCGTGATTTTGACCCACATTCCTCAACAAACACAGGAGAGAGCTCGATAGGGCATACAAAATGTGCGGTTTGTTTGAATGAATACATTAGAAAATCAGAAAACGGTAAGTTAATAATTATTTATGTGTATCTGATACAATTAGTGAACAATTTTGATATTGTTCAGGACATAAATAGCATCGCAAAGTTTTCGTGACCATGAGCCATCTGAGTACATGCATCACTCCTTGTCTAAGGGGAGGAACATCAGTCAATACCGACCCAAAGACAGAAACCCGATCTAGGTGTTCCGTAACATCAATATTTTGATGCTGTCCAATATCTTTTGCAACAATAATATAATAATCATTCATAATCTCTGAAAGTTCCTTTTGATTGTTTACAATTTTGGAATTTTCTGACAGGATTATACTTTCAGAAGAGTTGTTTCTTTTAGATAGAAAAGGCTTCACAGTATTCCAGAAATTTGAATCATTTTTTTCTCACACTTTGTCTCAAAATATTTTTTCATGGATAACCGCCTCAGTTTCACACAGTAATTTCTTTGTTTTTTATAATCTGACAATGTATTGTTGTTTTTATTTGTTAAAAATTTCTTGTACAGTCGTTTTTTTTGTAATTTACGTTATTGAATGTATGATGTTTTGGTCCGTTACCATGGTTATGGTGATTCCTATCGAAGGTAAATTTAGTTTTTAAACGATTTGATTCAGATTCAGATTCTTTTATTAGTCATATATTTTTGTACATAATATAATATATAGCCTAATTCTAGCTGAAGAAAACAAATATATGATAAAAAACAAATATATGATATATAAATATAATATAATATGCACCCATGTACATGCATGCGCAGCCATGTATTAGTGTACATGCATGTATTGGTGTATACATAATCAAATACACGCCGGCTCACACATACACATATAAATCACCCCGCCCCCCAGAGCTAGAAGGTGCCAAAGTGCCACCTTACAAAAGTGGCTGCTCAGCACCCTCCAGCCCCCTTTCCAGCCCCAAGGTGGCGATCCATACACACACATATATATATGAACATGCACATACATACATTATATATACACGCATGTACACCCACATACACATAATCACATGTACCTACACGCGTACATATAACACAATAATTATTTCAAGTATTAAACAAACATAACATCTAGGTATGTGGCACTCAACTACATAGCTATCAATGAAAAAACGTTTGCAATATAATATCAGACCTGGCAGGCTATGTGTATACAATTTACATTTAATATTAGGTGGACAATTATTCATGGTTGAAGCTATGCTATATTGAACACAATTTTTAGTGAAATCATGCCTAACTCTAATCTTGCGTAAATCACAATTTCTGGTTCCATAACGATGAACATTTTCTTGAAACATTAATGATTGAAAATAAAAAGGCAAAATTCCTTTGATATACTTAAAATATAATTTAATTTTATTTATTGTAAATATACCTTCTATTTTAAGAATACTAATAGCTTTGAACAGTTGATCGGTATGTGCAAACACCTTGCTACCAGTAATTGTTCTTAAACATTTTTTTTTGAAGAAGCCTTATTCTACCTGACTGGTATCCCCATGCTAAAATGCAATAATTTATATGAGGTGATATTAGTGTATTATAAAGCATTACCAGAATATCAAAAGGGATGACATGTCTTATCCTTTTCATTATACCAATAGTTCTAGAAATTTTAATACTATACAATCAATATGATATTAATGTTTAATCCAAGAAATGAAAAGTTATCAACAACTTCTATGATGTTTTCATCAATCGTGAGTTCTGGAATAGCTTTTGTTCTTTGTGGTTGTCTAAATACCATACATTTCGATTTGTTCACATTTATAGGCAATGTATTTAACTTTACCCATAATGATAGTTTTTTTAATTCACCATTTATTATATTTTTATCATACACATCTAAATCAACAATTAGTGTTGTATCTTTAGCAAATAAAATAAAGAATAATATATCACTGCATTTTACAAAATCATTCACATATATTAGAAATAACAGCGGACCTAGTATTGATCCCTGTAGAACACCAGTTTTTATTCCCAGCAAATTAGAATCTGTATCTTCAAGTGAGACATATTGAGTCGAATAATTTTTAAGTAATTAATTGAAAAGACCATTAACCCCATAGAACTCCAACTTAGCTAGTAAAATACTATGATCTATGGTGTCAAAGGCCTTCGACAAATCTACAAAAATCCCTACAGGGATATGGCCATGGTCCATAGAGTGAATTATTTTATCTATAAATTCTAGTGCAGCCAGTTCTGTAGAGTGATTTTTCCGAAATCCATATTAACTTTTATATAACAATTTATAACGATCAAAGTCTTGTATTAATTGGTTAAAAATTACTCTTTCAAAAATCTTAGAGACTGAAGATAACAAAGAAATCGGCCTGTAATTTGTAAAAAGTTCATCATCTCCTTTTTTTATACAGTGGAACTACCTTCGCAATTTTTAGGTTATCTGGAAAAATCCCGGTATTTAACATTTGATTTATTATTAAAGTTAGTGGTTTCGATATAATTGGCATAATGGCTTTTAATATAGTATTCGATATACCATCTCTTCCACTACTCATCTTTGAATTCAGTTTTAATATAATAATGGTAATATCATCTTCAGTGACCGGCGTAATATTAAATGAAGTCTCACATGGTGATGTGAGATAATCTCCATATGATTTGTTTGGTGGAGTAACTATATTTTCAATACTTTTTGTTCCAAAATTTAAAAACAAAATGTTAAATTGATTCGCAATTTCAAACCTATCAGTAAGAAGTTGAGCGTTTAATTTAAACTTTTCGGGAATTTTTTTTTTTTTGTTTTGTTTTATTTAAGATATTATATATATTTTGCCATGCAGTTTTCATATCACCTTTAATATTTCTGAAGCATTTAGCATAGTAATTTTTTTTGCACTTCTGATACTTTGTCTGAGTATTTTATTATAGTTCCTTAAGTTCGTTTTATAAGTAGTTATCATTGGATCTAGTGGGGATGTAGATCGAATTTGTCTGTATAAATTGTTCCTAAATTTTTGAGGAGTTTTTAGATGAGAAATACACATGTAACTATCAATACTATAAAATAAAGGATCATCAGTTTCGCAAAGCCAACTTTCTTGAATACAAATAACGTCAAATTTATAATCATAATCGAGTAACTCTTCTGTAAATATTTTCAATTCGTCGTATTTTGATCTGATACTTGCTATATTTGTGCTCATAATAGAAAAAAACATTTTTGCTATTTTTTATAAACGATTTAAAAGCTTCATCACCTAAACTAGAAGGAACTACCACTAAAGTGCTAGTGAGTTTGGACGGGGATATTGTTTCTGAAGTAGCTAAAACCAACATGATAAAACACAGAGACAGAGAAAGAGATAGAGAAAGTGATAGAGAGAGAGAAAGTGATAAAGAAAGAGCCTGTGATAGAGATATAAACTGTGATCGAGATGGAGAATGTGATAGAGAAATATAATGTGGGAGAGAAGGGACAAAGACAGAGACAAGGATAGGGACATAGACAGAGAGACAGAGACAGATACATAGACAGAGACTGTGACAGGGACAGAGACAGAGCAGAGACATTGACAGTGACAGAGACAGAGAGACAGGGACAGACAGAGAAAGATAGAGTCTCTCTGCAGTAGCTAAAACCAGCATGATTTCCAAGAAAGACAAGAACAAGAAAGGTAAAACACAGAGCCAGAGAAACAGATAGTGAAAGTGATGGAGAGAGAGAAAGTGATAGAGAAAGAGACTGTGATGGAGAAAGAAATTGTGATCGAGAAGGAGAATGTGATAGAGAAGGGACAGAGACAGAGACAAGGGTAGGGGCAGAGACAGAGAGACAGAGACATATACAGATACAGGGACAGAGACAGTGACAAAGACAGAGAGACAGAGACAGATACAGAGGCAGAGACAGTGACAGGGACAGAGACAGTGACAAAGACAGAGAGACAGAGACAGGGACAGGACAGAGGCAGCGACAGATATAGATACAGAGGCAGAGACAGATACAGTGACAGGGAGACAGAGACAGGGACGGATATAGTGACAGTGACAGAGGCAGAGAAACAGGGACAGCCAGAGAAAGACAGAGACAGAGAGACATAGACAAAGGCAGGGACAGATGCATAGAGAGAGAGAGACAGAGACAGGGACAGAGAGACAGGGACAGAGACAGGCAGAGAGGCAGAGATAGAAAAAGAGGCGGGGACAGGGACATCGACAGAGACAACGAGACAGGGACAGAGTCAGAGAGACAGAGACAGGGGAGGAGAGACAAAGGCAGAGACAGAGACAGTCTAAGACAGAGGCAGAGTCAGATACAGGGACTGATGCAGAGACAGGGCCAGAAACAGGGACAGATACAGAGAGACAGGGACAGGGACAGATACAGAGAGACATAGAGACAGAGAGAGGGGTAGAGACAGGGACAGAGACATACAGGGACAGGGACAGAGAGACAGTGACAGAGACAGAGAGAGTCTCTTTCTCTATCACTTTCTCTCTCTTTCTCTCTCTATCACTTTCTCTATCTCTTCCCCTGTCTCTGTGTTTTACCTTCTTGTTCTTATCTTTCTTGAAAATCATGTTGGTTTTAGCCACTTCAGAAACAATGTCCCTGTCCAAACTCACTAGCACTTTAGTGGTAGTTCCTTCTAGTTATCATTATTATTACTTTTTTTTAGCTAAAATAAATAATTAAAATACTGATAAACATGGAGCGGCTGAGTCATGGCTCGCATCGCGCCGCCACAGCTGAAAGTCAATTGGATCCTGATAGTAGGCTGTGGCATATATCGATAGGCCTCGAAATATTGAGATGATAATTTAACAATTATTTGTATAATTCTGATCTAACTTGCAGTGATAAATGTTTTTTACAGAAAACATTATCGCCGATGTCAATATTTTTTCAACAACCATAGGCCAATGTGTTGTGTTACATCGGTATTAACCTTTTCAGCGCGGGGCCCGACTTTAGACGTCAATTCAGATTCTGTCGCTCCTAACTGAGACAATATATTTATTAATGTGCCAAATTGTCAAATCAGGCTGATCCACTCTGCTTCGCGACAAACGGGCTGGAGCATAGCCATAGGGCAACAGTCCCAAGCTTAGACTATATTGCATTAACCCATTATGTCACCCAATATATGTTATTTAAGCATTTAATCCTTTTCTTGTATTTTATATCGTCTAGTCGAATTACAGTTAACACAAAAAATCGTGTTAAAAAAATTAGCCCTGCCAGGATTCGAGCCCACTATCCCTACTGTAGCCTCCCACCTCATGAACTATAGTATATTAATTCATATGCCTTGTCATATCGAATTAAACCATTATGGTTCCCAATAAATGTGATTTAAGCATTTAGTCTGTTTATTTTCGGTATTTGATATTGTCTAGTCTAATTATCGTATAACAAACAACAAAAATGTCTTTAAAAAATGTAGGCATTTGAACCTATGACAGCATGCTTCTGAGTCAAGAACATTACCGTTGCGCCACGGAGTCGTATGGTAGAATTAGTTTACTAAGGAGCGTGTAGAGTAGGACAAAAATGACTCATCACAGACACGGGGACATGACATGACATGTCTTCAGATATGGGGTCTCACCACCCTAAATAAACCAGAGGTGTCTACTAACAAAGTACTCATAACATAAAATATTTTTAATGATACTGAAATAAGGTTTTGGTTGAAAATAGATGACTTACGTCCAAACTAGTTATCTCGGAAACTATTGGACGTATGAGAAATCTGAGCACACTTTCCCAAGCTACTTTTTTCTCAAACGTATGAGATATTATTACGTAATCGTCTTTTTTTTAAACTTTAAAAGGCAATAACTCTGTCAATATCAAAGCTAGAGTTACAAAAGACATACCTACGTGACCAGCATGATCCAGCGATCAATGTGTACGAATTTGAAGTCTAGAGGATAAAAAGACTGGATCCTCATACACACAGTTTATGAGATACGACCATTTGAAGAAAAAACTATGCCATCATAAAGAGGGCCCACCGGTGTTTTCTAGTACAGTAGGTCAACTTAGTCGAGGACCGAAATTTCTCCTTTTTTCGTCTCAGACGCACCGTTTTCGAGATATGACAGTTTAATGTTTTTGTAATGTATTGTCAGTGGGGTTTTTGTGACCTTAAACCCCGCCGTACAGACACGCTATTGGTCGAATCGCTTAGAAAAGCTATAGCACACTACCTGACTGCCCAAAGACCATCGTGTCTGAATTTCAAGTCGATTACGTCAACACTGAGTGAGAAATAGATGCGCAAAAAACACCAGTAGAATAATAAAAATAAAGTATCCACTTGAAAAACAATAGTTTGGACGAAGGTACGTCCAAACTAATAAGGAGAATGACGAATCGTCATGTGATTTACATTATCATTAGAATTATCTTCTGAATGCAGGATATGAGTTAACGAATTTCTGGGAATACCTCCTATATTCCCTAATAGGTCTAAACTAATATCTCCAGCCATAATTAAAATCGACAGCTATATGTCTTCATATGTTTATTAGGGTTACAGTATCAATGGTTTTAATTTTATCCATTTTGCGCAATATGATTCAAACTGCCTAGTAATTTATGTTATTGAGTGTATGATTTTGGTCAGTTACCATGGTTACGGTGTTTTCCATCGGATGTAAACTTTATTTTGCAGAACATTTGTAGCTACCCCTTCTTCTCTCTTCTCCACCTCCTCTTCCTCATCCCCCCTCCTCATCATCATCTTCTTCTTCTACAACACAACATCGTCTTTTTTCTTCTCCTTCTCCTCTTCCTTCTCTCCCTTCTCCTCCTCCGTCTCTTTCTCTACCTCCTTCTTTTTTGGTGTGCTCGTCCCGTGTGATTGTTTTTTTCCCTTGTGTGATGCCTGTGTTTCCTTTTGGGAGATCGGCTCTCCCCCCTTAGTGCTTTGGTTCATTTTTGGCTAGGGAAACTATTGCGTCTTTTGGTTGGAGATCGGCTACGCCACCTGATTGGTGATCGAGAGCTTCGGTGGGCTGGGGATCGGTTGCGTCTCTTCGGGTTTTATTTTGATCGAGACATCTTCTCCTTAGGGATTGACTCCTTCTGCGGCATGGGGAGATCGTTACCCTTCCTATTCGGAGATGGGGTGTGTCTCCTCCTGTCGGAAAATCTGCTTTTCTTCAGATTTGGTGATCTTCTCCACGAGGATCGAGTACTTCCCTGGCTGGGAGATCAGCTAGTCCTCCTCTTGTTCGGAGACCGGCTTCTCTTTCTGCTCGGAGATCGGCCTCTGTTACGTGGCTCTGACCCGTGTCCACTCGCGCTGCTTCTAGAGGGAGATGATGACTGGTATCCGCGATGATGTGACTTGGTTGAGTCAGCATTACCTGAGTGAGGATAGTACTGGTACAGCCGTTCAC